>JAPDSC010039903.1:50322-61869 GCA_026290005.1 Latrodectus geometricus
TATATATATATATATATAGGGTGTTAATAAAAATTTATACCATCATTTGGACCTCTAACCATCATACTATTCTCAGAAAGTGAATGAAATTTTGTCTTAAGATATTTTGAGGTATGCCCCCAAGAATGATATGAGAAACAACAGTGTGAAAAAATTCGAAAATGTCAAATGGCAACACCAAGTTTTTGTGTTGGAATGTGATCTCAATTATAAAAAACCCTAAATACAGTGCGAACGGCAACTGTAGTATGAAAGTCATCGTCAGTAGAAAGGCTAAAAGTGAAGAGAACCAGCAAGGTCAGAAAAGCAGCATAAAATAAAGTATTCACAAATTTTTCACATGACCTCCTTCCCATGTGATGAGACTTTGCATGCAGTAAATGATGGATCGCACTGCAGGACGTACAATATGAATTGAGTTTTCTTGAATCACAATTTTGGTACGGAAAAATCACAATCAGTTTGCGGACAAAACTGATATATTTTGAATTGCAGATATCACCATAGTCAGAAATCTATTGGTGTCAGATTAGGAAACCGTGTTAGCCACTGAAACATAAAATCACGGGAGATAACTCTGTCACCAAATTGTTTACTTAAGACACGTTTCACGGAAGACCCGACATGTGGAGAAACGCCATCTTCATCCATACAACTTTAGTAGAGCATTTTAACCTTGCAATGCGGGAATTGCATAACGAGTTATCGTGTCCAGGTAGCAAGCTGTTACTGTACACGTGTCCAGATCACCTGCAGTAAGCTCTTAAAAAAGGGGGCAAGGACGTAATCTTTATAACACACTACACTGTCACTTTTTCCTCGTGTAATAGTGTTTTCCTCGTGCGAAAACACATCATGTGGATTATTCTCTGCTGAGTGCACACAATGTTTCAAATTCACGTTACCAGTTAATGAGAAAAGCACCTCTGTGTCCACAAAATGCGTAGAGGTCAGTTACTATCTTTATTGGATAAGGAATTGATTCTCAAAATCCTGTTGTAATTGGTAGACTATTTCTTTCAATATCTGGACACGCTAGAATCGACACGGAATCATGTTTAAAATAGAGCGAAGAATCTTGTGGACCATTGAATTGGGCAGATTCAGAATACGTGAAACACCACATGCACTTGTATTATAAACTGTGTTTATTGTCTGCTGAACTTCTGCAACAGCTTTCAAGGGAGCGAAAAAGAGTTCAATCGCACGTGCAACAAGTTTATTCAAATTCACCAATTAAAACCCCTATAGCTTTAACCGCTCCCCGGTCTCTACGTAATCTAGGGTTTTTGTGTTATATACGCAATGCCTCTACTGCATTTTGTCAATTCAGGTAATAAATCCTTGCAGTTTCTTCACTTTCTTGCTCTTAATGGCAGATAGTAACTTTAGAGCCTCTCATTTCGCAGTGCATTTTCCTACAATTAGCATGACAACGTCAATCCCAAAATTTTACGTTGATCCCAAAATTTGCATTTCTTGGTTTTTTCTTTTCGTTATGTGAAGGATTAATCAGGCTTTGATATCAGCCGAAAAGATGGCTTGACATAAATGAAACGAGCATTAATGGTACTTGTCAAAGTCCTTTTCCATTTTCCTTTTGCCTAGCTCCGAAGATTTTCGTGATAAGGATGCCAATCTAACGCTTTTTAGTGTTTTTCAGAATGGAGATCGCATTAGAATGCAAAAAAAACTGGGTGTTGGAATTTGAAGTTTTCAAAGTTTTCTCATTGTAATCGTAACAGTTTGAGTGACACTGTTGTTTCTCGTATCATTCTTGAGCGCATATTTCAAAATTTCATTCAGTAGTTTCTGTAAATGATATAATAGTAAAGGGCCCAAATTTTAGGATTGTTTTTATAATCACCCTGTATATATATATATATATATATATATATATATATATATATAACAAATTATAAATACATAATGTTATGTTAGAAATATTAATGATTATTTTAAAACAGAAAATAATTATTATATCCCTTAAATTAAAACTTTTAAAATCAAAGTTACGTTCTGTTTTAGAAAGAGAAATTTATTATTTTTTAAAATTAGTTTAATTATAATCTATTTATATTTAACGTAATAACCAATTTGCTTAATTAATAATACTATTTATAAGCATGAAAAATACGATAAGCATTAAAGTTCATAATAATCATTTGAAGTATATAAGTTCTTAAAATCCATTATCAAAGTATAAATCAGACAAAAAGTATCTATTACAAAGAAAGTATATCATTTCAATTATAATGAAAATCCTAATTTCAGTTATTGTTTAGCTTGCGTACAACATAACATAAATAAGTGTGACAATCGATTTAATACTGCAGTAAGATTGAAAATGTAAACAATAAAGCTCTTGTAATTTTTTCTTCCCTTTTGAATGTAATTTGGATAGGTAAGCAAATTAATGTATTTCTAGGATCAAAAATCTGTCAGTCGATAGTGAAAGTACCAGTCATTACAAAACCATGTAAAGCACACACTTCTATCAATCTTAATTCCAACTGTTGTTAAGATAATTAGAAATATTCAAGAAATTGTTTGTTCTATAATTTCAAGGTAGTTTAATCAGCAAATGTATCATGTGATTAAATGTATCTAGCATTTAGAGACAATTCTAAGAAGTAGTTTTTTCAACGTTGATCGAAATTCAGGTCAGGAGATTCAGAAAACTAGAGCAAACTTGCGAAAGGTCTTTTTTCACCCGAAACTAGAGTTTAAATGCAGAGAAATTTTGGACTCCATGAAAATTTTTTACAGTTTCAATAAATTCTTTTCATTTTGGCTGGAAAAGTTTCATTGGTTATTTTATATCTTTTAGAAAAAAAGCGAAAAGAAATGTGTAAATTGCTTCTAATTCCATTAATTCCGCTTATTTTGCGAAATTCAGTGATAGTTTTGAATCAAGCACTGGCTACAATCATTGAAATTAATTTTAAAGGGCACATTTTTATTACTTTCGAATTGTTCTTGACATTATTAGAACGGGAAATGTAATTAATATTGTTTTTAAATCAAATTTAATTAGTTTATTAACAACGTGTTCCTACTCTGTTTTACGTTAAGTAATGCGTTTACAAGGTTAGTTTCGTAAATTTTGCTTTCTTTTGAAAAACTGCGTTTGCCCAGAAAGATTTATATTTCAATGGATGAACTCATTTCTAGATAAAGTACATTTATATCAAAATTTTTCAATATTATTAATATTTTAATTAGTTTACATTTGATTAATATTTGATGGGGGACATGTTTTTAAATATAATCAACTTTTAATATTTGTAATTTGTAGCTAAAATAAGCTTGATATTAATGAGCTTTTTAACTAAGTAGAACTAATGTATATTTCAATTTTTAAGTATTGAAATTTAAAAAAAAATGTCATATTAGAGAGTAAACTGAACTGAAAAATGTTTCGAAATTTTTGATTTTATAAAAACAATTAAATTCATATCATGTAATGGGGAAAACTTACAATAAAATGTATCCACAACCACTGAAATAAAAATATCTTTTCATATTTAAAATTCAGTTTATAGTTTTCGAAAATTAAAACTCTTGTGTATGTTAATATTTTTTACACTTTTTGGGAAACAACCGGCTTAGAGAATTTAAAGCAATCAATGGGTTTAGACACAAATAATATCAAAATCCAATAAAATGAATAATTTATCTAAAGTATTTATAAAATATTTATTGAAATACACTTAATATGCGTTCATAAATGTAAAAAAAACATTTTATACTAAATAAAAAATTGATAGATTTTAAACTTGTAAAAATAACGTTTTAAAGAGAAAAATCATATGAAACATAAAGTATAAAAAACATGAAAATATCAAGTGTTTCCTAAACAGTTTGATAATAAATAAGGAATAACATTACTATTTTTAATAAAATCAGAATTATGATTTTAAATGATAGACAGACTGCAAAATCCTAATATAAAAGGGAATCTTTTTAGATTGAAAAATTGCCTTTTATCACGTTTGCTGTCAATATCATCGCGTTTGCTGTCAGTATCATTTAAATGTTTCATTTCAAGATATTGTCTTCTTACTCTTAAGAAATAAAATAAGAATTTTAAAAATGTTAAAAATTCTAAGACCATTTTTAAGCCATCAGTTACCAGCGCTTTTAAATGCTTCTGAATTTTTCTAAGGCGAAAAGATTCCAAAGTACCTGCCTTCATTCCATTGAGGAGCCTGCGTAATTTCTTCTGGCGTTTTTCAAAAATATTCAATGTTAAACAAAACCAAAGCGAGCTATTTTATTTTCATCAGAGAAGAAATATTCAGAGAGATATTTATTTAAAGCAAATATTTTAGAGTTAAATTTTCTTTTGCAGTTTTATTATGCATATATGAAAATTCAGAAATATATTCTAAAAGTAATATGTGTTTAACTTTTATCTTTAGCAATAGGTTTATGACAAAAAACAAAATTTTAGATTCTGCTAAATATTTAATGAGGAAACACATCCAATTTTCAATTAATTTTTGTTTTGAGTATAATTTTGATTTAAAAAATAATATTTGTTTATTTCATTCCAATAAAGAACACAATAGAAATCAATAACAGAATCACCAAAAAATATATTTCACTTATATAACAATATTAAAACTAATAAAAATCACTTTAAATATTGCAACATAATATATTTATCAATATAAGTATCTATTTATTTATCCGTATATGTAGTTTATCTTACCAAAATTTTAAAATTCATATACCATTTTATTTATTTCGTGTATTTGATTAATTCGAAAAGTTAGTTATCCTTTAATGATAGTTCTGCATAAAAATCCCGTTATTAGAATATTTTAAATAGAAAATTTAAAAGAACTAGTAAAAATAAAACTTTTAAAAAAGTTGATAATATTTGTTTATTTGATTATTCTTTGTATTTCGGAAACGGTTTTAATGGTACATGACAATTTTAAAAGAATTAAAAACTCATTAGGATCAGAACTTAACATAAATGAGAGGAAATTCTGTAAAAGATTATATGAAAAAAATTAGTTTTGAAGAATTAATTAAAAGTGTGAATGTTTAATTTTATTAAAACTACTGACTGAGGTTTCAGTGTAGGTTTAAATGAAGCTCAAAATCACAATCTCTCAAATTTTTAAGTTTTGCAATAACATAGCATTTAACAGATGTAAGAATTTTTGACTTGTAAAATTGAAAAAAAAATCTTCTAGAAGTAACTTTAGATTTGATTCTGAGAATTCCATTTTCTAATCAATACAAAACAATTCTTAAATCAGTTTTAAAATAAGATTAACTTAGTAAAAAGTTAAAAAGTTGATGTTAAATTGTACATTTATACAGAAGAATGTATTAAATTTAAAATACGCTGTGTAAGCCTTAACACATAAACTTTTTCATAATTCTAAATAAGAAATTCACCAATGCTGGTTATAAAATTTCATAAACAGGAGAAAGTGAAAGATGTGAAACCTTTTAAAAATAGGAAAAACATTAAAAAATTTTGGTTTTTAATTTTCATGAAAATTAGTTATGTGCTCACAATCTGAATCTATATTTAATAACTTTCCTTTCTCTTTAAACTCTTCACTGAAATTAATTTTGGATTTCTTAGAAAATTTAGAAAAATTTAATGTATTTAATGTCAAACTCTTATTCAGATAATAAAAATTATTAGCAGTTATTTTAGGTAAATTCCATGTGATACAAATTCAGAGGAAGACTAGAGTTATATAAAATAGAAGGGACTTTACAAACTCAGAGGAAGACTAGAGTTATATGAAATAGAAGGAACTTTAATGGTTGAAAACTTCTAATTGAAAACTAAAGCTAACAAATCATGTGAAGTTGTGAGAAATCTCAGATTAGACCAAGACCTAGAAGGTCTTCATTAAATGAGTAGGATAACTATGAATGTGATAATCATCATACTCTTCAGTATGAAGTCCTTGTGGTTAATATTAACTTAGAATATCACAATCTATCTATCTATATATATATATAAGACGAATTAAATTTTCTCGAATAAATATATCACGTTAAATAATTCCACTTAAAGTAGTATTGAATTATTTGTTTGTAAACATCAATACTTTTAATTTTTTATAGAAAAAAAATGTGACAATTATATAGCATATGAATAAATTTAAAAAATATAATATAGTTTCATAATTTTTTAAATATCATTTACGAATTACGTTTGAATTTAACAGTGTTTAAGGCTCAGTTTGGAAGTAATGTAAAATGAATGAAATTTGGTAGATTTTTAAATATGAATGAGTTGTAAAACAATACTTAAATCAGAAATAAAAATAAAAATAAATTGATTATCCCTCATTACTAAAAAAGTTACATTTATAATAAAACTACAAGATAAATATTTATTGTGTGTACAGGTTTCATTAATATCAACAGTTAATATGTTTTGGCACAGTAAAATAATAAATAACAAAAATTAATGCTTTTCTTATCGTTTATGCTCTCATAAGAAATCACATGTTACTAAAGTACTTATAAATAAAAATAAGAAAAATAGTAAAAAAATTGTCTATTAAATAAATTTTTTCAAACATAATTTTCATAATTTCGTCAAAAAGTTTGCTTAATGACACGATATATTTCATCAAAAACGCCTACCAATTTCCATTGTTTTATAATTTGTGACCATGGAAGCGGCATGATATTCGGCATGCATATAATAGCATATTTTATCGAAAATATAAAATATACTATCAGTATAGCATAGACTACTTAATTTATAGTTATTTTTTGTAAAGTATTTAGAAAATATATGAAATATCTTCTGAATTTAATAAATAATTTGCCCTATCTTTTCATATAAAAGGAAAAGTTCAGTTTTGCTTCCATTTTATACACGCATTAAAGTAACTAGGGATATTTTTATTATATTACGTATATTTATTCATAAAGATTTATATTATAAGCTTCATTATGTCGTGTTCAAATATATTGCGATAATATTGTTTGAATTAAAATTTCACACTGTAATTTTAAAGATCTAATAATTTAAAATGAAAGATTAATACGAAAATTTTCGTAATAATTTGTAAAATATATTTTATAATATTTTAGAAAGTAAATATTTAAATAAATGAAAATTATACTATTTTCTGAATATTTTTGTTGATTTGCAATTATAACGTTTTATTAACATGAAATGTAATGCAATAAATTTTGCTTTACTTAATTAATTAAAATGGCAATTCGGTAAACTTATTTTCATTATAATTTTCAGTTTGTATTAATTACCGATAGTTTTGATCACGTTAAACATGTGTGTGATATTTTCAAGAAACAATTTTTTATCAAATGCAAAAATAATCTAACTTTAAGAATTTCAGTTTACCAAATTAATATTAAGATTTATTGGCTCTTTTTTGATTAAAAATTTTTCAAATATAATGTTATTGGTAAGTTTGACAAATTCAGGGCAGGAAAATCAAAAGAATTTGGATTTTTTAAGTGTTGAAAATTCATTGCTCTTGATTTATTTCTCTCTTTTATCTTTTATCATAAGAAAAATATACAAATTTTACATAAGGATTGAGTATTTTGCAAAATATTTTTGATAAATTTTAGTACACTTTCAAATATTTTATTAAATTTGTAATAAAAATTATATTTTTAAAAGTTCTCAAATTTTACTAAATTTTTACAATGAAATAGCCATAAAAATTTTATTTCATTTTTTAAGTTAATAAATATTTTGTCACTATTGAAAGATTTTGCTTGGGGATTTTAGTTAGATTAATATTTTTTTCTAAATTGTAAAAAATGATTAAAATTGTTATTTAAATACAGAATACAATAAATGAAGCTTATAATAAAAATTTTTGCTGATCTTTATTTTTTCAAATTTTTTTGAGTTATTGCATTACCATGTTATAAAATTTCTTTATCATACATACATGTAAATCATAAGACAAAGATTTTTAAAAGTATTTAAAACGGTATTAAACTTGTAATATTGGCAAATTATTGTTGTAATAATTATTGTATTGTCTTTATCAAGATATATACTTCACATTTGTAACAAATTCTTTTATTTAATTTAGTTTACTCTTTACCATTTTATAAAACAATAATTAAAAATATTCAAATTTAAAATTTGAGTGAGTTTTATTAATTTTGTTTATTATTATTAAGTTTTACATTGTTTTAATAAATTACATTTTACAAATATGTATATATCTTAATAAAGACAATACAATTATTGTAAAATTATTGGCAAATTTTTATCTCTTTAAATATATTTAGCATTTTAAATTGAAAACTTTTAGAGCTATGACATGCAGATTAACCTAGAAACAATTAATATCAATATAAATTATTAAATAGTTTTTTTGTTGTAATTATAATATTAATTTAACAAAATTCCTCAAAAACTACTGCTACCATGAAAGGAAACGAAATTTCAATTTTTTTTTTTTTTTTTATGGAATATGAAGAAAAATATTTTCAAATTAAATTTAAGCCTTATCATTTGTAACCATCAGCAAATCTGCATTGTAATAATAATTTAATTTATTATCAAACCTATTTTACTTCTTCAAAGAATCTAAAAAATACTATATAAAAACAAAAAACCCTTAAAATAACATTCAAAGTATTTAAATTTTTAATGTTTTAAAAATTATTAATGTGAGTATTTCTTTTAAAAAGTCATAATTTTCATCAATTAAATATTTCAAAAATTGAATAATTCAATTCTTACAGATTTTTAATGTATTTAAGAGTGTCATTTGTTTACAAAATTATTTGAATTACTTTGCATTCTATAGACCACAAAATATGTAGACAGTAGAAATATAAAAAACTAGTTTTTCAAAAGTGTAGTCATATCAAGAGTTATATTCATCTTTTTCAAACCAGGCAAAGTTTTAAATACCAGTAAACGTTATAATATATTTTACAAATTCATAGTTTTTTCATTTTTTCTCGATGGAATATTTTTCTTCATATATATGGAATAAATAATCATCAATAAAAAAGGATAATCTTTATGGTGCATATAAATATGATATACATAATTCAGAAATTATTTATAATTAAACTCAAGTACATATAACATTACATAAACATTTACATATCAATACATAAACATTTACATAATAATCTTATCAATAAAATATTTCTTTGAAAGTAATTGTTAAATGGTTGTACAAAAAATAATTTAAAAATTTATTTATTATTGCTATAATAATTAAAATTTAACATAAAATAAACTTCTTTATCAACATAATTTTAAACATGTCCAGATTGTTTTGACATTAAACTGAAAATATACACATCGTTATCAGCATAAGCATTTACATTTTCACAAGACATTGAAAATTTTAAGTCTTTATTAATAATGTATTTAATAATTTTTTTAGGCACTGGTCACTGGTTATTTATCTTACTTAAAATCTATTATCGTTACAATGATTATATTTATCATATAAATGTAAAATATTAATTTTTGATTTTATGAAATATAGTTTAAAATAAAATAGATTCATTCTTCTATATTCATATTTAATGTGTATACTCAATGTAAATTGTCTTATAGTAATATAGTAATACAAATATGAATTTTGCATTTTATATAAAGTAATTTATATTTATCCTTTTTTAAATAAAATGTATTATTATCACAAAATTTAACACAAATAGTGAATACTATCTCAAATACATACAAATTGTTTATAAAAAGATAATTTTCACAATATATTCGACTGCAAATGAGACAATAAAACTTTTGAAAAGTTTAAATAAAAAATTATCAATTTTTTTATTATGTATTTTTCATGAATATCACATGTGAGAATATTTAAAAATTGTATTAATGCAAAATGTAATTTGAAAATTAATGTTAATGGAAACATTAATTTCATGTAAAAACTGTTTTAAGTTTTTCTTAATTTTTTTAAACTTGCATTTATATAATATACTTAATAGATTGAAAACAATTTTTTTTAAATTTATAAAGCAATTTTTGTCTACTTACTATTAAGGACAGAATATATTCTACAATTCTCTCACTTTCGGGACTAATTTATTTTCAATAAATATGTATTATATTTTTTCTACTTTTTTCAACTTACGAATCATTTTATTGATGTCATTTATAATTTTTTCTTTGAAAAGTTAATATCACCCTCTGGTGTTTTTTAATGCTGCTGACTACCGTTTGTCGAAGCAACTTGATGAAACGATCAGAGAGTTAGGTGTGAGTGTTTTTGAACTCAATCACGTTGTTTTAGAGACTGAGGGCGCTGCTACCGTTGATAAATTTCCCACTCCGGCGCTCTTGGCATTTGAGAAAATTTCTTTTTCCCCTTTCAGAAGAAACTAAGAGAGATAGAGATGCAAGACTTTTTTATTTCTTTACATTTTTCTTAATTCATTATGTAAATAGGATACAACTTAAAAGTGAAGTGTTTGTAATAGGCAGTTGTTGATTTAAATAGTTTCTTCAGTAATGAAAGAACTACAAACTAAGATAACCTTGAAAATATAATTTATTTAAGAAAAATTATTTTAAAATATATCATAAAAATATTTTCCAGTTTTTTATTACCATCTCTCTACTGTTTACCATTTTATAAAACAGTAATTAAAAATGTTAAAATTTAAAATTTGAGTGAGCTTATTAATTTATTTATTATTATTAAATTTACATTTTTTTAATAAATTACCTTTTACAAATATGTATAAATCTTAATAAAGAAATAACTTGATAATAAATTAATTTAAAATTAGAATGGATCAAATAAACAAAAAACAAACAATTATTAAGATTTACAAAGCCAAAATTAGCGAAATATAATATTTTATAATTTTAAATTTACAAGCTTACTGCTTAATATATTGCAAAATATTTTTTCAGAACGAAAATAATAATCAAAAATAGGATTGTAGAGAAAATTTGCAACACTATTGAAAATTTTAATTTACAAGGCTGTGTAAAATTTATAGGCAGTTCTTTTAATTTGCATATTTTAAATTTTCTAACTTTTAAGTTGATACCTATTTTTACTACAATATTGTGATAAGCACATTTCATTTACACTTTTCAGTGTATATTATATTTATGTCAAAATAGAACCCATGCCTCACCGCAATAAGATTCTTATTTTCATGAATAAAGAATGAATGACAAATGATAACCGTTATTTTTATCTCGTAATGTAATATCTACACAATCGAAGATTTTCTAGGATTGGAATTCATAAAACATGCGTAGCATCACTTTTCTTAAAAAAATATCTTAATAATGTTAGCTAAAACATTAATACTTAAAAAATCAATTTTGTAATAAATCTTGATTATAATCTCACAACATGCAATTATCATATATAAGGTATGTCAAGGAAACATAATAAAGATTTGATTTGTAGCTATAATATGTTTCATTCATAATATATTTTTTATTAATATCGAAATTATAAATAACGAAATTGCTATTTCATTATTAATAGAGTTCCCAAAATTTGCGATAATTATTCTTCTGCTTTTATTATTTTTTCTAATTTAAATAAATTATAT
>JAPDSC010039903.1:82972-117063 GCA_026290005.1 Latrodectus geometricus
TATATATATATATATATATATATATATATATATATATATATATTTTAAATATATATATGCATGCATACATATGCATGTATTTATGTTACATACACACTTAATTAAAATTTCAAAAATTACTTTATTTCTTTTTTTTTAAATATAAATTAATAACTTTTATTTCTCATAATTACAAAAGTAAATTATAAGACAACATAATCAAATACAAAGATTTATTCTAATCTTTGCATTTGTAATACTTTGTTTAATATTGAAAAATGTATTTGTTCTATATAAGTGCTATATTTGTTTAGATGTTTTAAAACAACTTTCCCAAATCATATGTGTTTGTTTAATTTCAAGTGCTGTTGAAATTTTATGGTTGCAAATTTTGAAACCAAATAATTTTTTTGCGAACTCGTTGGTAAATGTAAATAGATTATTTAATTTCATTTCCTAATAATATGAAATTTGTGTGTCTGTAAAGGGTACCGGTAAAATAAGAACTTTTATGAATTTTACTCATTTGTTTGAATCTAAAAATATCAAACAAGAATACGTTTTTCACATTTTTAAGATGAATATACATAAAACTTTAAAAATATTCTGCTATTGTACAAACAATTATAATTAAGTAACAGGAATAATTGATAAACGACAGTTTAATTTTTTGTAAGATTTTTATTAATTTAATACCTTTTAAACAATGTGTTAAAATTGGTATTTGTTTATTTTATTCATTTATTCGTGACACTTTAAGGCCAAATTTACCAAAAAAATAAAAGCTTCCCAAACAATTTTTTTAATAATCCGCAAAATGCCAGGAATTAAAGAGAAGTCCTTGCAAATTACTCACTGTTGACATTTACTCTTTACTGCATTTAATATTGGTATTTGAAAAACTATGTTGATTTCCTTTCAACAATTAAATATTGATAAATAACAATAAAAATACATGTTTTCATTAAGTTACACTTAAAAACCTAATTAATTTAGCATCATATGTATGTATATGTTTATTACAAATTTCTAAAGAACAAAACGAAATTAGATTTCAACGACAATTTCAGAGTTTATGTTTAATTATATTATTAACCTAAACCGCTTTTCTAATGTAACCGGTAATTTGTCTTCGGGCGAAAACACGATTTTCCTTACTGAGTGTCAACATTTGCTTCCGACAAAACACATTTTTCAAATTAATATAATTACATTCTCACAAGAACCAAAATTTATTTTGAACTAAGTTAATTTACGCATTTGAGGATAACAATTAAATAAAAACTGTGGTAAAATTATTTCGTTTGAATAATAATTCAATTTACTTCACATAATTGGTATGTTATTAAAATGATTGAAACATTATACTGTTGCTTTTAATTATTCCATCTTTAGCATTGTAAAGCTAGAATCATACTAAGCTTTGAACTTTCTGACCATCTATATGTAAAACACTTTACATTTATGAACACAAAAATGTAAATTAGTGATCATAGAAAGAATTGTCATATATGTGAAAATATCTTTTTTATCTACAATGACTCAAAAAGTGGTTAAATAAAGACAAGTTTTTATTTCAAATTTTATCTAAATCTAAATGGCTTAGTTATAGTTGTGTATACGATTTTTATTAAAAAATTAAGAAAATATTTTTAATCAAATTTTGAACTTATCTGATGATTTAGTAAGAAAGTGTTTTTTCAAATTCATAAAAATTTCATATTTTTAAAGAATTTTTATTAATAATGATTAAAACCTTAAAGTAGAATAAAAACTTTCATAGAATTTCTTTGCAGATAATTTTATGGCTTAGAAGTTAAATATATTAAAACATCCAAGCTATACAAAATTTATTTTGTTATTTTTTAAGCTTTTTTAACTCAAAAATATAAGAATTTTTCTAGATTTTTTTTTAGGTTTGTAAATCAAAATTACTTTGAAACGATCAACAGAAACAAATTGTATTTTTAATTTTAAATTAATAATTATAAAATCAAGCTATAATTATTAGAAATAAATATTCCATTTTTATTTATAGTCATAGAAATTTAATTATTTTATTTTCCTTGAAGATATAGTTTCAGTTTTCATTTTTTTATCAATAATAAATGTAACATAATGCTAAGAATGAGCATATGAATGTATATAAAGAGCAAAAAAGGTTATTTAAAAATTGATGTTGCTTTAAAGATTTTTTATTACAATAGCCGTTAAAATGATCCACACTAAAAACTTCTCATATTATTTTACTTTTATTAAATTGTAAAAATGCATATGCAAAAGAGTAGTATACTTTGTTGTATATATGATAGAGAAGTATTAGAAACAATGTCTTTACAGTAAAATATTATTACGAATATAATAAAAATATAAAATAACAATTTAAAGGAAAGTAATAACAAAAGTAAATCATATTTTAAACATCTGTAACGCAATTTTTTTATTTAAATAAGTCAAAGAAATTAAGAGACCGATGTATTGAAATATATTTGGAGGTTTATGAATACCTTCCTTGTTATTGTGAAGATTTGGCACATGAGAAATAAGAGTATGAGCGTTTCAGAAATAGTACACCTTTAAAATAACATTTAAAAAGAAATTAAATAAAATGAATTGTTTTTTAAATATTTTCCACTTGAAAATGAATTAGCTTACAGTGTTATAAAAGATATGATTTTAAACGTAAGCTGTACTATTGAAAATAAACTTTTAGATCACCTGGTATTTGAAGCCCCTATAAGAAAATTTATACCAGTTCTGGTTAATATAATTTTAGAACTTTGAATTATGAAACGAGTGCTGTAATATAAAGTATAATTTACGTAGGATATAAATTTAATTAGAAAATTCAGGTTTTTCTGTGCAAGTTTCTATAAAGATATGTGAGTTAAATCAATAACATTCATTTTCTACTTATTTTATTGGAGCTTGTTACTCTAATTTATACCATATTGAAATGGAGGGTTTTAAGAAAACATATATAAAAGTGTATTTAAAATATGCATAACAATTGTCCATAAATCCAAACATATTTAAAAATAGTGAATTAAATATATAAAGTTAAATGTTAACATTTTGTTCTGCATTTGAAATTTCTAATAAATAACAGCAAATTTAAAGTTTTCATTTATTGTTCTTAATTTTTTATAGAGTCTAAATTTTTTTGCCTTATTATATTGTAACGGGAGTTTATATTTTTTTCACAATTCATAATACTATAGATTTTCAATAACAATGAATTCATAAATTACATTGTAAGAGAAAGGTTTCAACCATGTCATTTAAAAATATATTTCTATTTCTTAAATGACTGCAATAAATTTTCTTCAAATTCTGCTTAAAAACAAAATCATACTATCAACCAAACTAAAATAAAACCTAATAATTAGTGCAATGTGGTTCATATTACTATCTTATTTAAGTACAAAGTCACTACATAAATCTGTCTTTCTGTAAATATAAATGAATTGTCAATATATGGAAGTTCATTGAATTATCCAAGAAATAATAAAGTACTTGACACTTATAAAATGAAAGTCGTGTTTAGACATGCATTTTAAAATCATTTTACATTTAAAATAAACATTTAAAAACGAAATTCATTTTTTCCAGGGTTTATATAGATATTTTTAAATTAAAATAGTAATAAACTCTTATATGATTTTTAATATAAATTAAAGATATTTTAAGTTATTAAATTTTAAAACTCCTTAAATGCAATTTTATTTTAATGAAAACTTTTGTGAAAAGAATATAGGAAGAAAACACAATTCCATTTAAATTTAGTGACCAAGTGGAATTTTTTATTTTTAAATTAGAAATTCATTACTGTATTATTTGAAATTACTTAGTTTCGTAAAAATTTATTCTAAGCCTTCAAATACTGAAAATGCTTGATGATCAAGAAAATATTTTCATATTCCATATCGTATTTAAAATTCCTTCACTTTTTGAAATTTAGATAAGTTAAATTATCAAAATACATACACACAAAAGTAAAATATCTATTTATGCAAAAATGCAACAAGTTAATGTCTATATTATTTTGATATAAATAACTCTATAAGTTATAAAAAAGCTGAGTTTTATAAATTTCAAAACTACATTTTTAATATTCTAAAATATTTACGTGTTACTCTCCTTGTAATTAAACTTTCAAAAATTCTTCGTATAAATTTAATAACTATAATTTTAAATAAACAAAAAATAATCACGTCTAATAAATTATTTATTTGATTCAATTTCTAAAAATTAGTTATACATGCATTCTTAAAGATACCTACTTTCTCCTTTATTGATTTTAAACCACTCTAATCTTTTATTTTTACATAACTGTATTTTAAATTTTATTTTATTTATTTTCAAATTCAAAATAGTGAAAAGTCGAATTGAAATATGAAAAGTAAAATTCTTCTCCATATACTTTTAAATAGAAGAATGCATTTCCAAAAACATAAGCTATTTTTTATTCTTGCAAGTTTTTAGATCTTGACTACACTAAAGAAATGTTGAATAACTTCTAACTTTTGATGAATAATTCAAAGCGAAATGTACTAGCATAGAAGTGTACTTAGTTCTTAAGTTGATGCGTTATAAAAACTCGAGAAGCTCTTATTAATTTGTAGATACAGCTGTCTTAAAAAGTAGTATATACATATAGAACTTTGATAGAACGGTAAGTTTTAATCGAATTTCCTATCATGAATAAATATTTAATTTAAAACTTTGTTGAAACGTATCATTTAACTTACGTGGAATACAGTAATTCTTACATATGTATAACTGTGGGTTAAAATACATGAACGAATTCAAAGCATTGAATTTTTTTTATGTTTCAGGAACAATAATATAAATGAATACAAAATAATAACCACTTTTTATATTTTCCTATAAGCATTTGTTTACCTGTTCTCCGATTAAATTGCACCGCTTTGAAATTCATATAGCAACCATAATGTCGAAGTCTTAAGAATTATTAATTTATGATCATTTTACTTTTTTACGGTGCCATTATTTTACATAATACGCATTATAAATAAATATAATTTTATGTCCAGAATCTATAATTATATAATATGTATTTAAATATAGTGAAACCGAATATTTTAATCAAAATGCTTGATTAAATGCATTAACTTTACATAGATATAAGTATTTTTTGAAAGAACAATTACTAATTGCCTTCGGTTGTTTTGTAAATAAGATTAGATAATCTAAATGCTTTCAATGAACATATTATTTTGTGTTAAGTCACTAAAAACATATTGTAAATGGTAAAAATCTGGTTAGTAGAAATTTCATTTGTTAATATTTAGAATGCGATGTTAAATAATCCTAATCAATATAACAATAATATAATCTTGGCTATAATCCAGGCTGTCTTACAGATACAATTGCTTTGGCCATGGAATGAATTTTACATTTTTTAAAATTTATTTGCCTGTTGTTGTATTCTGAATGATATACCATGGCAAGCTATACAAAATAGTTTCAATATATACTGTACATTAATTTTATTCCTTTTTTAATAATAAAGGAAAAGAGAGAGAACACTAAATAAATATATGTAGTTTTTTATTCTTGTGATTTTTTACACAAGAAGGGTTAGAGTATTTTAAGGTATATTATAAATCAATCTTTAGCATAAAATTTTGTTCGACAAGCACTTCAAAACTGGATAAAATGTTAACTTATGTGACAGAAATGAGATTTTTTTATAACAATTTATTATGCATAGTCTGATCCACTTCATGAGAATATAATGACTTAGAAATTATAGAAAATACTTAAGAAAGTAAATTTAATTTCAAATCATCTTTTTTAATTTGGTAAATATTAAATTTATTAATGAAAATCTATTAAAATCTAAAATTATTGATTATTAGATTACATATTTCACAGTAGCGCAAAGTAAACTCCTGAAGAAATAGTAAAGTAACTAAAATGTTAAAATAAAGGACTCATTTTATTGCTAATTCACACACACACATGTAAAATGTATTGCCTTCATTAATTTTAACAAAACTCATTATTTAAACATCATAATTATTTCTTTATTATACTATACATTTCGACTGTTTCTGTTTGGATTGTTTTAGACATGTATTCATGTTGAATCAAAGAATTATTTATAATTACATCACATGGAAAGAACCAATGAAAATACGCATAATTTAATGTAACAGAAATATGTTGGGTGTAAATAATTTTTAATGAGAAATTTAAAATAAGAATTAATTTAGTAAAACAAGATATATTTTTATATTAGTCATCATACAGTCAGTTTTATGCAACTTGCTTTCAAGTAAATGCATTTAATGTTGTAGTGCAAACGACATAAAAGGAGCCGCAGAGGAAACACATATTTTATTGTACAATGAATTCAGTAACAATTCCTCTCGGCAGTAGTGTTTAAAATGTAAAAGAAAGGAAATACTTCAAAATTGTAATACAATGAGACAAGTGTAATAAAGAAATAAAAGTAGACATTTCAAAGGGCATCTGAAAACTACACTTAAAGTTTATAGTAGTTTTCCATCCCAGGGTCCTTTTCCTCTTGGGATGCATGGGTGGTCCGTGTAATATAAAAATCTGATCTTTTGCATTTGTGTGTGGCCAATCAAGTGTTTGGAGGGGAGATTTCTGACCATTCCCTGGAAGACTAAAAGTTACGCATTCATTTTATGATAAGAAAATAACCGATAGAAGAAATGGGAGGAGAAGTGAAGACGACTATAAAAGTTAAGGAGTTGAACCACACGTATGGAGTATTCAGAGACCAATGAAGACACTAAGCCTCCGACGAGATATATGGCTTGAGACCGAAGACTCCAATGAGATATGGGAGAACCAAGCCACCGATGATATATGGGCCTCAGATGATAGAGAGAAAAGGATAGAATGAAACAGACCTACCCAAATGAGAGACATGGAGCAGACCAGTTCATAGGTAATACTGGAGCTATGCGATGATGAAAGGAGAGCTTAAAGAAAAGAAAGGAACTGCACTGGCCCATTAAGAGGAATGCCCTATAAAGGGGGTGAGTCTTTTTAATCTCCTCCTCAGGATCCTGGCCACAATGTTTCATAAATATGTTTTGATTAAATGTATATATTAATAAGATATTTACTCAAGAATGTTATATGTAAATATTTAAATTTTAATAGTACAATAAAATTATGTTATTATTTAACTTTGTCTTTCTGATTTGTTCTCAACAACTCTCCACTATTTCTAAGAACCTGTGTTAGCTCGGTGTTTCTTCATATACCGAGTTCCGCCACAACATTTAATTCATATAAAAATAATGAATATTTAAAATAAGAACGAAACTGATGTGTAACTAGGAATGGAGTGTTTAATTTTTTGCTTTTTGATGATGAAGACCAATGCACTGATAAGAAAAATGCCTAGATAAGAAAGAATGGTCAGATGAGAAAGGTGAAGATGTTCAACGCATCGAATGGTCAATACGTAAACAAAATACAAATTTTGAAATCTATACGAAAAACATATATTATGAATAATAAATTGCAGCGAATTTTGGGTACTATAATTTAAAGCATGAAGTAATTTTTGTGAATTTATTCAAGAACTTGTACAATTATTGTATTTATTGAGCAAATTATATTTCTGTCAACAAGTCATTTTATGAGTGAAATAATCATTTACTACTCATAACTGTAGGACGTTTTTCATTATGAAACAGTAAAACCAGTTTTAAACTTATAAGGCAGACAAACTAATTTAATAATAGTGCGTTTGTAGTGAAAACAAGTATTAATAAAGAAAAATATCTTTTTTTTTTTGTACAAAGTATTCATTTGGCAAAACAAGTATAAAAAAGAAAAAGTATCTTTTTATATATCTAAATGTTGCAACAATATTTTTTTAAGCATTATGGTGCCAGAAATATCTGTCAGGAACTTTTCATGTGAAGAAGATGAACTATTAAATTTCTATTAAATTTTATCTCTCAGTTTTGCAAAAACGTTAAATATAATGAAAATTTAAATGATGTGAAAGAAACGAAATCATTTAAAATAAATTGATAAAACAAAAAAAATTTATTGTTTTATTGATGTATATAAAGGAGATAAACAAAGCAATTCTTATTGAATATTTGAAGAAAAGTAAGATAAAGTACATAGTTATGAATTAATTTTATAAAAAGTTCACACACACACACACACACACACACACACACACAAATGGATACATGTGGATAATGTTTTGACTTTTTATAATAGGGATTTTTGTCATACGGAATAACAATTATATAGTTTTACTAACTGATAAGAATTGAAGTGTACAAAATTTTGCTTTAATTTTTTAAACTGTCCAAAACCTTCTTGTCATGAGAAGAACGAAGCAATCTTGTTTATCTTCAAATTTCTCCATTTACATGTATAGCATATCACAAGATAAAAAGAACACATTTCTTGGCTCTCTTTATTAAGGTAAGGAAATAAGTCATTGATAAGTGACCTTACATGATTCCCTTAGGTAGTTCAAAGGTTGAAATTTTCTTGCGTTAATTGTAGCATATTAATCAGAAGAACTAAAAATATCAAATATATTACAATTTAATAAACCTAAAAATATTCGATTCAAATATAAAACTTGAGATCACACTCACGAACAGAGTTTTGAATTTAACTTTGAACAAAATATATAATTTTTTCACAAAAAAATATTTTTAAAAAATTTTAATGTCACTAATTTGACAAAGTAACTAAGCTTGTTTACATGATTATTTTAAATGTTTTATTCTTAAAAAAGGACAGCAAGATAAAGAAAATCAAAAAAAAAAAAATCTTAATGAATGAAAGAGTTTCAAATTTCTTGAAGTGAAATATTTTCCACTTATTTTTGATATTTTATGCACGAACACAAAAAATTTGATTATTGAATATTTTTATCAAATTTTTGAAACTGAAAAAATAGTTTTATTGAAAAATCATACTAATCGATTCACTAATAATTTAGTCGATTATTCTTTATATATCTCGCTTCTGACTTGAAGTTAACAAAATCGATTCTGTCTGAGACAAGAACTGTCATTGTGATAAAAAAAGCAGATTAAACATAAAGCTTTATGTCTCTGTATTGTCGAAACTTGCAAATATAAGAGCAAGCTCAGGTTTTTATTTTTTCGTTTGATAAGATTATAAATACGAGTTGTTTGTCCGAGTTTCCACTTTTTTAATGATAGAAATAGATGAAGTGGAAAGTTTTTAATGTTTGTGTTTAAAAAGTCTCAAAAAATGTACCTGCATTAAAAGGAGTTGGAAGAATAGGCATTTAATAATGAAAATAATAATAATTTTTATTTCTGTAGATAAATAAGTTTAGATGTGTTTATTATTAAAAAAGTTAATATTTTACGCATATGAGCAAGTAAATTTTGTGAACATTTTACAGGAATTGTTAAAAAAGAATATTCGCTAACAAAATATGCTTCGCATTTTTTTCTTATTTCATAATGATATTGTTCCTTATCTTATTAAGCCTTTCTATCGAGTTACTCATTATGATAAGTTCAATAAAAGAAAAATGAACAAAAGAAAGTGAATAAAAAGTAATTTTTCCAGTTAACGATATTTTTATAACACCTTCAGTTTTGTTTATATATTCTGTTGCGTTTTATATATATATAAGTTGATAATCACCCTATAAAAATGAATTAATTAATTATAATTGATTAAAAAAATCTGTTTTTAATCTCTTAAAAATCCCTAATTAAGTAATAGCGATATTAAAAATTAATTTTAAATAGTGAGTTAAAATAATTAAAAAATTAACTCATACTTAAATTTTACAAATATAAAATTCAAAACTACAATTTTCTTACAAGTCTAAAAAACACGAATTAATTAAATTTTCGAGTGCATAATTTACAAGAACAAAAATAAATCGCAAATATGTTTTAATTATTTTTTAGTACAGAGCAATATTATAAATATTAAAAATATTGTAAAACTTTAGTAGTTTAGTCCTTTTTTAAAATGAAGGCATGTTAAAATTGAAATCAACATGTCAAGCCCTAGTGCAAACAAACACATGCCTTCAGAACCTAATCATATTATAAATCTAGCTTTTAGAAACTAAGTCTTAATTTATGGAACATGCTTATCGGCTTATGCTGAAAATCCTAAATAAACTAAGTTGGTTTAAATGTGAAAAGCTAATTCAATATTAAATTTTTTGGTTTCTTTTTTTTTGAATATAAATGTTTTAAATTGATTTCTTATTTTCAAAGAAAACTTTAGACCAGAATTTTGTTAAATAGGAAATATCAAATAATTTTAAATCTAAAAATGATATAATGCTAATTGTAGAATGAACATAAGCTTCAGAGCTTTTAGTATTTACAGAACACTGAATGAAATTTTATATTTAAAAAGATTTTTCTTATAATTACAAAAATTTTTTAATTTTAATTTAATATTTCATAACAAAATCATTTTTAATAATAAAAATTAATTTACACATTAAATATTTATTAATCTAACATTATTTTTGTTTAGATTTAATTAGTTTTTCTGATTTATATATTCTGTATATAAATCAGAAAAACATATATATATATATATATAATAAAGTTATTATTACTATTGTTTCTGCAAGTGTTAATATGTAGTAAAGTACCTGTTTTAGTTAAGTAGTTACTACTTAGCAATTAACTAGTTAAACTCGTGTGTTTATCGTATTATTTTCAAAACTTCATTTTGTCTTAAATTCTGAATGAATGTTACAAACTTATTAGAAATTTACTTGTTATTCTGAAAAATAAAAATTCTCCTTTTCCTTCAAATATTTTTGTATGTAGGAAAGCAATGTCATGCATCAAGTCATAATATTTATATTATCTAATAAATTTTTGAATAAATTTTAGTTTCATAAAATTCTTATTATAAATTTTATTCAATCTTCTTATACCTGGAAAATGTAAACTGAAAGTTATTTTTTTTATTAAATTATTTCCTAGCAAAACTGATATGGAACTCATTTTATTTGATTTGTTATCATACATATAAATCAAAGCATATGGTGTTTTTTTCATTTTGATTGTTTTCGAGGTAAATAAAATTCTAAAAGTTCAAGAAAACAGCTATACGTCAAAAATAACTATAGCTATAGTAAGAAAAATATAGAAATACCTATATAATGAAACAACTTTTAAAATAACTTTATTTTGAATAATTTAAATTCATAACTTTCTTTTATACGAAATATTCTTTGTTATCAGAATTTTTGACCATATCGGAAAATGGATTTGGAAATTAAATGTTACTCTGAATTTAAAATATGACATTGTTCTAAGTTCAAACATTCACCCGTTACAAACTTGGAATACATAATTCATTCACTTCAGAATATTGTCAAGAAATTTTTATTGCCTGATACTGTAAACAAAATAAACTTTATAGCAATAGAGATAGATTTATGTATTCCTTGATATATTTTTATGATAGAAAAGCTTTTTTAATATCGAAAAGGATAGCCTTTGAAATTTCAAAGCCCAGAAATCTTATTCAAATGCCGTTATTTGCATGAAAAGATATACAGTTTTATAGAAAGATGGTTAAAATTCCGAATCCTGATTGATTTTCAAAAATATACTAGGAAAACTTCTTATATTAAATTTAAAATAGAATTTGAGGTCTAACAAGAGACTTATATATTATTATATTTCCTTTCTTTTCATTTTTTATTTTAGTTAACAATAGATAGTTTAACTTTATTTGTTGGATTTAGCTAATATACTTTAATTATTAATATTTTAATTAGTTGATATACATAAAATTCAAATATTCTTCATCCTTTATGCTAGACAATTATCTTTCAAATGCTTCAAGTGTAAGCAAACACTTAGTAAAATTAATTGTGAACGTCTCAGGTCATTGACGAGTGTTATTAACAGTTTACAGAATTAATCACGACTTCAAAGGTAATATACTGTTATTTTTTGAAGGATTGTCCTATGTATCTCACTGAATTATGGACTGTTTAATAGTCTAAGTTAATAGGATTAATTTAATAGGCTGTTTAATAGCATTTTAACGTTCATCATATAATGATAGTAGATCGTATACACGTGTTGTAATGAAAAAAAATTTGAAAAGCTTCCAAGCACCAACTATGCTATCTGGAAAGAAAAAAATCATAATATTTAATACTTGTTTATCAGTTACGGGAATTGAATTTGGGGTGCTCTTAAGAGTAACACAAAGTCAAATTAATTCCGTGAGGCAGGTTCATGATGGAGGTAATTTAAAACCTTCGACAACGATTTAATGTGGTTGTTCCTCATTAACATGCGTTTAAAACATTTCCTTTAGCATGCCAGATGAAAATTTTTGGTTTAATATATTTATGATATTTCTTTTTTTCTATTACACCTAAATATGAATCAGAGCACTGTATAATTATTGAGAAAATGTGACGAAGAATCTAAATTCATATTCATCTACAATCCTAATTCTTTTCATATTTATTCAACTTTTATCATGTATACAAATATATATTGCAGTAGAATTATTAGCAAAATATATGAATGTTATATGCATTTTTAGCCATTTGTTAAAAAATTAATCTTCGAATAACTTGCAAAAATTTTTATGATTGTGTGATGTTTACTACTAGAACCGATTAAAGTAATCTAATTTTATATGATAATATAAAAATATTCCAATTTTAATTCCACTTTTTTAAAAACTCTATATTATTGACAACTAATATTATTGACAAAAATTTATAAACATAGAATGACTCAAAAGTTTTGATTCTTTATTGTGCGTTTATTTATAATAATGACTAGTATAATAATACTAAAATTAATTATAATTATAAAAATTAAATCTAATAATTAATATAATAATACTAAAGTTATACAAAATAATTTGAAATGTTGTGAAGTTTACGACAGTTTAATAAATCAAACTCCTTTTAACAATACAAACTTTGCTAAGATTAAATACAAAGCGGTTTATTTAATTGAATTTATGTTAATTGAAATCATAAATATTTATAAAACATCTTTTGTAGAAATGTAAAAAAATGTGTATATATTTTAAAATTTTCTTATATATATCGTTCATGTATTATCTAAGTATACTTTTGCCACTCCTTTCCATTTAGAGAAATGAAATAATTTCTTCAGCTCTTTTAAGATGTAATATTTGTAAAATTACACCACACTTTTTCTCATTGCATTAGTAAACGATTATTGTAAACCATCAAAAGTTCTTAAGCAAATAATGTAAATTGTTGGGTATTAAGTTTTATGATCTCTTGTATCAATTACTGCAAAAATAATTTTTGAAAATTAATTTCAAATTGTTCATAAATTGTTATTAAATTAGAAAAATAATGATTACAATTAAAATTTTAATAAATGAATTTAAATGTAGATAATTAAAATTTTCATTGTTTTTGTCCCCAAATTTTTATTCGGGATATTATTAAGAATGCGCTTATCAAATAAAATTAAACTGTTACACATGATGACTAAATTTAAAAAAATTGCTCTATATTTCAAAATTTTATAATTTTATTTGAAACGCTTTTAATAATTTAGTGTTTTGAATTAAAGCATATTTAATTAAAGAATAACAAGTAACGCATATTTTGTTTAACCCGTAAAGCTGCTTATGTCGCAATGTTGTTATTTTAATGTTTACAGGACATTCCATTCCAGAATGTTTTCACTTCGAAGAAGTTTTCATTTTTTTCTATTTCTTTTTAAAGCTGTAATTTATGCATTACCACTAGAATAAGAGAAAAATTGACACAATAGGTCTCCCTTTCTTTCCACCTTCTCAAAATGAAATTGCTTTTAAAGGATAGTAATAACTGTAAATTTACAATTGAAAATATTTTGTTATATTATGTTATAGCTGAAAATGTTAAATTTCAGCCAACAGTTTTAGTGAGTGCGGATTTGTCTTTCCTAACATTTTAACTTACACGGGATACACAGGAATGTAGGTTAAAAGAGAATCCTGACTTCAATACATAATAATTTCGTAAAATGTGAGTTTTTAAGCACTATATACCTAATTGAATTTGTTTTTGAATTAATCTATATATGAGATCATATTTCATGATTCAAAACGTCATTTGAGATACTGTTGATAAATGAATTTGCTGCAATTGTATATTTTAATATGTTAAACTGTAAAACTTCAGGCTTTCACGTTTGAAGTTAAATTACAATTAATAATATTTTTTTAATTTCTCGTGTTTTTATTTATTTTGAAATAAAGTAAAGAAAAATGATTTAATTTGTCTTTTGTCACTAATTTGTTTATGTTGGTTTACTGTTTATCCTTTCAGATAATTATTAAGTTGAACTATTAAAATCTAGAATTTAGGTACACAAATTTCAGAGTTAATACTTAAGCGAAGTAAGCAGGTTGTTATTCAAGTGAAAACACACTGAGTTAAATATTAAAAAAGATTAAAGCAGAAAACACTGAAATTAGTAGATTGAGCAAGTTAAATATTAAATTAATTTTAAAAAAAATCAAGAATAACATTATAGTTTATTCAAATAAAACAATCAAGATTAAATATTTTGTGTAATTCAAATTACAACAAAAAAGAATTAAAACTATTGTTTCGACTGATACATAATAATTGATTAAATTTTTAATAGTTAAAATTAAATAGAAAATATTGATATGAGTAAAATTACTATGAAAAAACATTTATTTTCGCCGACTTCATGCAGGAACTTTTTACTTTTATTTAAAAGTCAACGAATGATTATATAATTAACTAAGTAAAATTTATTAAATAAAATCTCTTTTTTAACTCAATATGTGTTTACTGGAATAATAAAAAATGAATAACGTATAATTGGAAAGATTCAGACAATTATCTTACAACGCAAAAAATGCTTTATCATGACAATAAACTGAATAAAACAATATGAATCTACGACAAAAGTTAATTAAAATATAATTGCTTTTTATAAGTTTTTTTTTTAGATGTCTTGGGCCCTAAGACCTTTTTTTTGGATTTTCTGCTAATAAAATAGGGTCGTTTTTGTAAAAAAATATATATTAATTTGTAAAAGATAAAATATAAATTTTTCTAAGCGTAGACATTTTTCATGAATGCATTTTATGTGTCGAAGATTATAAGGTAAGAAATATGCAATAAGCAGAAATTAAAATTACAAAAAGATTTAGGATCATAGTATAAACATCATTTAATGCAGCTAACTTATTTATTGATTAATTTATAAAAAACCTTTTTAAAAAGTCATAACACAAAAAAATAAATTAAAGAAATAAATTAAAGATGAAAAAAAGAAAGGAGAGAACTAATTTGAAAAAAAATACATAAGAATAACAGTGTAAAAGAAATCGAAAATAAAATAAAGACAGTAAAGTAAAAGCACACATCTACAAGTTAAAATATAAAAACAATAATAATCGTGTTTACAATATGATTGATGTAAAATCTAATAAAAATCATTGGTTTATTGTAAAATATGATATAAAAATAAATAGGAATGCAATAATATTTTATAAACAAAAATTTCACACACAATTACTTGGAAAGGATTAACAAGGGTTTGTAAATTGCCTTGTGTAAAAATCGTGTTGAGTAAAAAAATATTTTAAATAGACAGTTACTAAAATTATATGTTTTTATCAATTTTACGTATAAAAATATTAAGTAGGAAGTGCTGAAAATATGCATCATTTAATTGAAAAACTTTAAACATTAGAATTAAAAATTATTTAAAGTTTAAATTGCAAATTGTAAACAGTAATTTATTATTATTTGGGCACATAAAAACAGAAAGTAATGTTCATGCAAATAAAAATGAATGTAAGGACAAGAAATTTAAACCATATCATTCAAATGGAGTTCCTATTGGTCATCGATATAAGAACGCGTTCCTTAAGCATATTGTAATTCTTTACGCTGTTATAATTGAAGATGACTTCTTGTTAATAGACAACAATTGTAGATCAAATCGTGTTAACTTGGTAAAGGATTTCCTTTTGGAGGATGGACTCATACAAATGGAATGGCAAGCGTGTTTACGGGGCATAAATCCAATACAGCATGTTTAGGACATTATAGGCAGACAAGTTGATAGAAGTCTACCACCTCCACAATCTCTCAAAGAATTGGAAAAGGTTTTTTTGGAAGAGAAGGGCAGAATACCCAAGTTTTTCAGCAATAACCTCATTAAGTTGTTGCCTTTAAGGTATTCAGCCATCAATAATCGTCTTAGGAAAGCATACAGGTAAACTAAAAAAGAAATTTCTTTAAAAAAAAAGTTTTTTTATTTGTTTATGGTACTACTTTTTTGTACTTTTTTTATTTGCACACAAATTTTCAATAAAACGCACTTTTTTCAGCCGTGTAAATGTCAATTTTATCTTACATAACTTATTACGTTTGCCAGTAATGTATCAATCAATCAAATACTTCTCCAGATGCAAGATTAACCCACAATCTTACTATGTTTTATTTATTTCGATTAGTGTATATAATAAGATTCCATATTTTGTTTTCTGTTGAGAAAACCTATGGTAAACATGTGACTAACATCGTCTCTTAAGAAAATTCAAGACAAATGTACTATCCCTAATGTGATAACACTGTTGTATATGCAACCACAATTTGTAAGATAATTAAGTTAACATATATTTTATGTTTTATTACGCAAATTCCCCAACGGAGTAAGTTTCATATGCAAAAGCACAACTGAATCAAAATTAGCTAGCACGCATGTTATAAATATCTATGTATATACACAGGGAGAAAGAATTAAATTGAAATAAAAAACTAAAGTGCTTCTTAATGTATACTCTTTTAATTCAATTTTTTTCATTCCAATTTATATAAATATACACCCTTTGCAAATGACTTCATTATTTATTTGTAAACAATAAACAATAAATTTTCTAAATTTAAAGGTTAATCATTTTTAATGAAAGTGAATATTTTCAGGTTATAATTGAATAAATAAAAAATTTTTGCAAATAAATTCAACATAACAATCTTTTTGTTTTGATTTCAGTTACTTTCATTTACTTAATTTTTTAACTAATTTCTCCGATTCAGTATATATCCACTATGTACTCTGAAAAGAATTTCACAGCACGCTGTTTTTTATTTACTTGTTTTTAATCTGTTTGTGGGTATCTTTATTTAAATATTTAAACGTTTTTTAAGAAGCATGTAAGTGCTTTCTACTATAGTAACATGATTAAATGAATACGACTTTAAAATGGTAACTATTGTTCATTCTTTATTATACTGTTTAAAAGTCATTGTTATGGTGGTCGCAAGTTAAATAATTTAACATTGAAAGCAGATAAATCGTAAATTTAATTAAATGATTTTATCTTGCTGATGGATAATGTAAATTAACAAAATTCTATTTTCACACATGTGTATTTTTTTTTAAATTATTTATATAGTTGTTTCTTGAGTTACATATAATCAAAATAGAAGTTTTTTTGACAAAAATATAGTTGTATGGAATATTTTGTATAAAGATCACAAAAATATTATTTTATGTTACAGTCCGATAAATTATCTATTAAATATTTAAAAAATATGCATATAAATCAAAATATATTACAGACTTTAATGAAAATATAGAGTATGTCCTTGAAAAAAATTGGCAGATTTATTCAAGAAATCAGAAACGTACAAACGAAATTTTGTTAATTTTTATTGCGAAGTTAAAGATAGACACTTGTAAGTAACTGTTTAACCTCAATAGTTTAAAAACACTATTTCTTGAATTACTCAAATATTTTTATTTACTTCGATAATGATGTTAATGCAATAAATAAGATTTTTTTGCTGAAATACTAGAGGTATACAATGAACTCTGTGAGAGGTGAATGAATCATAAGTTGTAAATTAAAATAGGTAAGACGTTTTTAAACCACATTTTTATGAGGTTTTAAATTATGAGTAAAACGAAATTCAAATGTTACTTATGACATTAGCTACATTTGAATTTCATTAACTGATAACTTAGATAATTTTTTATCACATAATACTTGTGTCTGCAAAGTTTTATTAATTATTTCTTGACCTTATAGAAAAAATTAATAATTTAAGAAATAAATGCTAGTAATCTCTTTTATTTTTTCTAAAGAGATAAACAATTTCAAATTTTATCTTCTCTAAAATACTCAGCAAATAATTTTTCTTTATCTATAATAGAAAAGGCATTCGAAGTGCTTAAACTGTTATTATTATTTAATACTAGAATCTATAAGGAAACATGAGCTCAGAAATTAAAAAGAATTTCATTTTTTTTAAAAAAGGAGCATTTTATTAAAATAAAAAATCTATAATAATCTATATTTATCAATAGGATAACATTTGTGATTTAAAATTAAATACAAAGGAAACACAAAACAGGAAAAAAGATGAATATTTTTTAATGTTTTAAGATTTTTTAAGATTTTAGTTAACAGAGACAGAAAACGTGACTTTTTGGCATATCTTTCCTTATATCCTTCAATTAAATAAAAGTCTACTCTCTTTTTGATTCCATTTTTCAGTGAAAAATAAGGTCTTTGATTGAACATAACGTTATTAGAAAATGTTTTTCACAAGCATTTTAATTTGCTAAAATAAATTGCAAAAATATATTTACATTACCTTGCATAAATTGTAAATGAAATAAAATACTAATATTACAAAAGATATTAAATAATAAATCTTTTGAAAGTAATAATATTTTGAACAGAGTTTCATTTAAGAAAATAATTTGGTTATTCATAAAAACAAATAAATGATACTGCATTTATTAAGGTGAAATATTAAAAATTCTATTATAAACTACTTTTGAAGAACCAAATATGGAGGCTATACTTGTCATTAATATGTCTGGATAATTATTTGGAGTTTTACCATGATTATTTCCAGAGTTTTTCCAGATTATTTTTTTTTTAATGTTAATATAAAGCTTATTTTAGGAAAAATATTTCCGACGGTTTTACATTCCTACATTATATCAGAAAAGAATTGCTATAAACATGTTTAACTAATACTTATCTCCACCTCAATTGTGTTGAGTAGTAACGAGATAAGAAAAATAGACATAAATATAGTAAACTTTTTTCTAATTAATGAAATTGAAATAATTATTTATGCATATCTATAATTCTGCGACTGTTACCTTATTTTTCTTCGATACGGAAGTGCCGAGTATATTTTACTTAATGAATTTTGATAGATGAAGCTTTGAAACATTCTCTGACTATAATTAAGCTGTTTTTTTAATATAAAATAAAATAGAAACGTACGTTGAAAGAGATACTTAACAAAACTATATTTATTCTATTATAATCTGCTTCTATTAAATTCAACAAAAATTCTATAAAATGAACTTAATAATTTTAAAATGAATATTCAACATGTGAATGTTCTGATCATCAAAAAGTATAATGAATAATAAAGTACTTCTTCCAAATTCCATTAGAAAGCGGAATAATTTTTTTTAAGAAAAATATGCAAATTGCTGTACATCACCATGGAAAATTTGTTTTAGTGAGATTTCTTTTAATGGCCTCAACGGCCAAATATTTCAATTCTTTTAATATTTAAATGTAAAGAGCTTCTTTGAAACAATCATTTTTAGAGGAAAATTATTAAACCTAAAGCCCCTTTTGTACATGAAAAAGCTAATTTTTAGAACTAAATGGGCACAGAATTTTGTTATGCTTGAAAAATTAATTTTCGAAGAACACTGGTTAAAAATTGAAATGCATTTATTAATATCAAACTTTATAGAAAAAACATGAGTTAGAGCAATATTTAATTTATTAAATATTTTGTAAAACCAATTACATGCTAAATATCAAAAAATAATTCAGGCCTAAAGGTAAAACCGTTTTTCATCACACTAAATCTTGGAAATTTCAAATATGACTTATTCTAGAATAAACAATATAAAAACATTTTATGCTTCTTGATTACTTAACAGAGAAAATGTTTAAAATCAACTTATAATTATTATGCTATAATTACTTTACTAAAATATAATAATAATCGCTATCCAATTTAAAATATAGAGTAAAAAATGTCAATGAAAAAGCATGATGAATTTTGTCTATCATCACATTAAATAAAGTTTTCATAGAACAAAAAAAATATTATACATGCTAAAAAATAATATTTCAGCATTATATACATATATAGCATCGAGTTCGAATCCCGTTTTAAAGAAGATCCGTCAGGTTCACTGAATGTGGTTGATAAACTTTAAATAGGTTGTGGGTAGAATGACCTCGAAGTGAAATGATACCACTATGGTTTGCAGTTCAAATTAGGGATGTTCTCGTTGGATTGGTTGGTCGTTGCTTTAAATTATAAAGACTCTTACCCAGCTGCTATTACAATGTTAACATATCTATTCAAACTAAAATTACGGAGAACAAAGCTGTGCTACAGTGAATCATTTGTGGATTCTGGAAATCATAGGTAGATCTTTCATGTTTTAATTGGAAATAAACATTATAATGATAAAATGTTCATTATAATACCATTATAACTTGTCTTGCTATTTCTGAATATCTGTAATTTAAAAACTTTAAAATCTTCAATACAATTTTTATTAAATCTTAGGATCAATGATTGCATTACAAAATATGTGTGCGTTATTTGTATTGAATTTATTTTTTCTTTATTGTTTTACAAACTTATATGTTATACACATCTTTTTTTACAGTAGTATTCAACATTTCTATCCATACGCAATTACGAATATTCATATTTCAAAATATTTAAAATATTTCTTAATCAGGAAGATCAAAAGAAACTGGAGACATAATATATCTATTTCAGCCAAATATTTTCACAGAAATTAAAACAAATTAATTAGTCTTTTTCAATCAATTAATATTTATACAATAACTGTTTTATCTTAAATACTCACTCTGTTCCATTTTAATAAATTTTCTACTTCTTATATTAAATTTTTGTATTTTATTAACAATCCAATATGATGAATCAATAAAGCATAAGAATCTTGGATTAAATACATCCTTAATAGAATCAGATACATACATTCCAAACATTAATGTAATTGTAGGAGAAAATCAATGCTCTTTACTTAAAGTGGGTAAATCTTTAAATTTTATCTTAATTTTTTATTTTCTTCCGGTTTATGCTTGTTTTTAAAATAAAAATGTTTTAAATGAGCTACTAAGAAACATTTATACATTCATCCATGAAGGACATTATGAAACTCGAAATGAAATGTTGTATGATGTTTGATGTTGTATGATGTTTTTAAAAAATATACTTATAATATTTATTAAGACATTTTCAAAATAGATAGTAATTATTTGAAACGGCATAAAAAATACCCTTAAAAATCCTAAACTTGCCATAAAGCAACAAAAATTGAGAAAGAAAAGGATATGTATATTTAGGCAAGTGAACAACTCTTAAATACTTTGTTAGAAATTTTAAATTATTTTAGTTGAACATTTATGCCATTCATTACTTTAGTAGATAGATAAAACTGAGTACCAAACATGCTTGGAACTAAACACGGAGGATTTCGCGTTATGCTGACTGCCTAAAAGGACATATGCTTCCCACCCTAGAGCCTTTGATCAAGAAAATAGATATGGTCACTGTAGCCCTATTCCCTCTTAATGAGCTGTCATGCTGCAGAATTTAGTATAGTTTAATAGTTGAAGATTGTAAAATTCTTTCTATCCTTAATTAAAATTCTTTGGTTTATATGTAAGAATATTTTATTCATAGGAAATACTATGAGACAAATTAAAAAGAAATTCTAAGAAATAAAAAAATCATGTGAGATTTAATGATTTTCAAGAAATGTTTTAATGAATATCCAATTTGATTGCAATAATTGTAAGGAAAATTCTTGTAAGCACCCAAAATATGTGTTTTTTTGGAAATCTGTGGTATATAGATCTCATTGCTTATTTATTTCTTAAATCATATATTAATTAATAAATCATAAAGTAATCATTTAAAAATATATTTAGATACAAATTTCTGCTTTGATAGAGACTTCCCCTTTTAAAAAATGTACCTAATTTTATAATTTATCAAATTATTAATACAAAATTATTTTTGTAATTATATTACAACTTGAAACTTATTAGAAAATTAAATTACTTTTTAAATTTGCTTAATTGCATATCATTTATTAAAAAATGTACCTAATTTCATAATTTATCAAATTATTAATACAAAATTATTTTTGTAATTATATTACAACTTGAAACTTATTATAAAATTAAAATACTTTTTAAATTTGCTTAATTGCATATCATTTACTTTCCCCAATGAAATTCAATATATTTATTATAATTATAAATAAAAATGTTTATATTTGAAACACAGTTTGGCGATGAAACTTCATTTCTGTGAAGAACGTGAAGCTGTTTACATTTAATAGATGATAATAAGATTTATTTTTCTAAATACTAAATAAATCTTCTATATTTTAAAATTTAAAACAATTGGTTAAGCTTTGTGATAGCAGAGTGAAGAATGATTTTTGTGTGTTTGCAAAATTGCTTTTAGAATTAAGAAAAGTTATAATGTTATGGGAAATTTATAATTTAATTTCATTATCGATTATTGAAGTTCTGCAGGAGTTGCTTTTCATTACTTTTTGCAACTAATGAAAAAACTACAAAAATAACAAGTTTAAGTTAATTTCGGGAAACAGAAATAACTGCAAAACATAAGCAATTATTTACACAATAATTAAAACTTTGTAATTTAATTTTTGTAAAATATTAAGTAAATGCGTGGCATATTATATGAGAACATAATAGAAAGTCTCTATTACAATCCCACAGTATATTCACTAAAATGGGAATAATTTCAATATCATTCCAGATTTCATTCTTTTTAACAGACGCTCTCACTTTTTGTATTTAAAAAACTAAAATCATGCCTAAGACAATAAATTAATGTTTACAATCCTTAAAAGTTGATTATCAATGAGCTAATATAATACACACCTGGGATCACAAAATGGTTGACCTTGTTAACGAAATATAAAGTCATTTTAAAGGAATAACACGCATAAAATTTGTAATAATTTGAATTACTTAAGCATTGTAGAGTTAGATTTGAATTGCTTGCTTCATTCATTTCATTTTTGTCATATTTATTACATAAAGCTAAATAAAAAAATCTTTTATATTTATATAATTTTCCAATGAATTTTAAACTCGAAATATTCTGTTAAATAAATATTAAATTTAACAGTTTTTGAGTCTCATTTCTTTAAAAACTAAAATTTAATCTAAAAACTAAGATTTTTGCCTTGAGTTTTCAATAAATCTAAACAATGCATCTTTTAAATATTCTTTTAGTTATTTTGCCGAAAATTTTTACATAATATTTATATTTAAGACCATAATCAACGTCAATTTCTTTGTCAGCATAGTATAAGTAAGAACAAAAGATTTTGCTACATCAAATCAATAATTTCAGTGAGTTGTTGACATTTTAAAACGTTTTATTAGTGCTTTTAACTTTCAAAGGAAGACTATATTGATTTTGTAGCTATCAGGTTATTATCAATTAAAGGGTTTTCTTTCTTAATTATGATAAAAGTTATAGATATTGTAACAGATATAGATTAGTAATAGATATTGTAAGAATTTCAATTTAAATTGATTTGATTCGTGGACGAAGACAAAAAATAAAGTGAAAGCTCCTATTTTTATTTTTTACTGTTATCATAAACCATTAAAAATACATAAAAAAAACACTGTATAAATACGAAAACAATATATCTGAATTAGTATGCCTTTGATATGTCCCTTAAAATAATGGTTTAAATCCATTGAGTTCAAAATAAACCCGAGAAACGTTTACCGAACGATTTATCTTCTCTTCTATATAGCAATGGGTTTGAAAAATCCAGCATTTTCAAATATAGTGAAATCATTCCGTTTTGTTGGTTTGAATATTTCGAAATGGAAAATAGAGAAAGATGCAAAATTCAAACAGAAAATAATATTCACCTTAAATTTGTTGACGGAAATTTTCTTTTTTTTAATCGCTTTGTTTTCCGTCTTTAGTACGCTTTTCGTAATGCAATCTGACATAATCATTTTGAAAATAACTGGTTTTCTCATTAACTTCACTTTACTATTTGCGAGAGTTATTCTATGGATTAAGAAGGCTAATATCTTTCAAACATTATTGATGTTAGAACTATTCAGTGATAAGCATTCAAAATCAAAATGTTTCTCAATAAAAGGTAAAACTACACTTGCTTGTATAATATGTTATTTGTTACCTGTGAGTTTCATTGTTATTATGATAACGATCACTCTTCAAAATGACGTGTATCGTGAAGAGTTTTATAGAAGTTTTAAGTTCAATATTAGTGACAAAGTGAGTTCTAGATATGTTTTTGGTGTGACAGCTGTGTTAACACAGATAGCATTTATTGCTAACTATTTTGTTTTCCCTGGACTTTCAATGACTCTACTATGTTTCATATATTTAACATACGTTGAAGCGTTTAAAAGAAACTTTCATGGCATTCGACGCATCCTGTTAAGAAGCATAACATCACGATCTTTATCCACATCACTGAAGTTTTTTACAGTCGCTAGAAAATTGCATGAGGATATAGAAAACTCAGTGTCGTTCATAGCACTCCTGATGTATGTTTTAACATTTGCTAATGTTCTTCACTTAGTATGCATTATTGTGTCAGATTATATGCCCAAAATAGAGTTGTTCAAGTACATTTTTGCAGTAACAATATTTTCTTGGACTTTTTTATGGTTTACAGCATTAACAGCTTGTGGTTCCAAAACTAGTGAGATTGAACATTTATTGAAATTCTTTTCTCAGGAATTAGTTTCTGTCAGTTTCTTGGAATCAGACATCTCCTCCCGAAAACTCTTATACTTACTACTAATCAATGAAAGTAGAAAATTAAATTTAAACTTTACAAGTTGGGGTATGTTCAATGTTAATAAGAAACTGTTTCTGACAACTTCAGGTGTCTTGGTCACTTACGGAGTGTTATTTGCTTCAGCACTAAAAGAAGAACAATCACAGTTCTGAATATCTAATTTTATTGATATATGTATATATGTATGTATGCATATATGTATATATATTATATATACATATAATGATGAATGATTTAATTTATAAATCGTGCTTCATTCACACAAATAGCTGAATAACAAAAAGATAATTTTTCTGATAATTTTAAAGTTGTTGTTGCACCAGCATACGTCTCTGTACCCAGTCTTAAGTTGGGCTCTACCAGTTAGATAGAAACAGCTGGTTGAAACTTTCGTAATTTAGAAGCAAAGAATAAGTAGAAGACCCCCAATATTTGATCTGTAATCCCCAGAGATAATATTCCTTTTTCAAAACTTTATCATACTTAACGTGTTTCAGCTGCCTTTTGTAATTAAGACGGATCTTCAGTTCAAGGGTAATTGATCTTACTACTTTCTGATAATGAGAAGGACACCTTAAACAACTAAGCCAAGTCGAAAATATTTAATCAATGTGTCATTTAGTTAAATATAAGATTCTAAAATAAAATTTCACTATTTGGAAGAGATTTAATTCAAAATTATGAAAGCATGCATGATTTTTTTTATTAGAATGTATGCAATATATTTACCAATAATTTTATATTCGTATATTTGGTTCTATTCTAAGAAATTTTATCATGTTTCCTTGATTCACATGGCATTATAATAGCTAATTTATATGCGAACATTGAATGATCATGTTGAACGTTCGTTATCATCAATTAAAACTTTATTTCCATAAAGAAAGTGTCTAATATTCATCTGCTAGATATCTGATGACAAAAAAAATAACAATAAGTTTATTTTGTCAATATTACTCTAATTCAATTATAAAGCATGCCCAAATATATTAATAGATTTAAGATAAATTTAAAACTTATGAGTAATAGCATCATGTATTTTAGATATAGCTGAAGAACCATTTGAATATGATATATCAAGTTAAATAAATTTTACACACCTTAAATAGATTAATTTTTTCACCTGGAAAACAAAAGTGCTGGGTAAGTTGTAAGCAAAATATGTTTTGTTTCGAAACAAAACAACCGTGGCTGAAGAAATTATACGAAATGGCTTTATTTTATCTAAAGCTGGTACTTCTTAAGCCCGAAGTAGCCCTTAACAGACGACCAGAATAAGCAATTCGCATAAATCAAAAACACATTAAAACTTCGATTGAGAATAAACCATGGCTCGAAACTCTTAAATTGACAGAAATTTTTAAAATATCAAAATCAATCTTTCGAAATGATTATATGAAGATTGCTGAATGAACTAAGTTTATGAATAACTACTAAGTCTTAATCCTACTAAGTATTGAAGAAAAATCTAATAAATATGCATATATTTATAATTCGCAAGTAAACATGATGGGAAAATGTTATTGAAGAAATTACAGGCGCGATAAGGAAAATTTTAAGTATTAATCTATTTATTGGATTAAAAAAGATAATTTTAATAATAATTGAAATTCAAGTATACATTTTACTTTAATGAGACGTAAATATTTTAAAGTCATTTTATTAATTTGACTCAGTTGGTAATTATGAAATTACCATTATGAGCAAACTTCCATAAATTCTTTTGATTCAGATTTTATTTCCTATCAATAATTTCAAAAGTTATTCATTGTTGTGTTAAAAAATACATTCTTTTCCCTTTAACTTAACTTAATTAGAAACAAAAAAAATTCTTATTTTTATGTAATTATATATTCAATTAACAGTTCCACCTATATAAAAAAGATAAAGTTGTCTTATAAAATTGATTTCTTATAAAATTATTTCTTATAAAATTTTTTCTTGAGAGTGTGAATTATTTAAAACTTAATTTATATAAATATATAGTATTTAGGAGTAATATATAACTTGATCTATAAATTATAATTCACTTGCAAATATATATTAACTGATTTCTTAGTATATGAACTGCATTTTCAAATAATTTTTAAATTCTAACAAAATTTGTTAATTTAAATAGTATAAGCGCTTAATACTAATATGAGAAAAATGTGAAAACTTCTTTTTGTCAAAACATAGCTAATTATGCAAATCAATTAAATCATGACATATCATGTAAAAAAAGTATCATCAATTGATAAGATAAAAGTAAAGTTGAATTTTTTATCCAGTTTTACATATTATTTAATTAAATTTCATTCTCTTAAATGCAGGCTTATTTAATTTTAGAATGCATCATTGACCACATTTATCATAACACATTTTGATTGAGTTTACAAGTTCAACTTCTTTCAACGAATTATATTTTGTTTAATTATATATTTGCTAAATTTTAGATTTAATTTCTGACACACACATATATATATATATATATATATGCTTTAATAAATATTTCATTCATTTATATTTTCGTTATTGGAATTCTCGAGAGCTCAATTTTTTATATTTTATTGATTATTAAAAATGATATTCTGGTGTAACATTTAAAACAATATTCTATTAATAATCCTCCGAAACAGACAATTTATGAACAAATTTTTCTGTGTTCTGATTGAAATTTGAACTACATTTTTGATAATGTTAACATCAAAATAAATAAAAAAATTAAGTATTTATTTTTATTAAAAGACGCAGTAAGATTTGTAAATGTAAACAAAATATACTTTAATGTAATACTATATAATACCTTTTAATACTATATTATATGCTTAGTTTGTCTATAAAAATGAAATTATGTTTTCCTAGTTTTAGAGTTATCTGTTGACATCAGAAATATATGTAAGATGTTTCAAGAAATGTGTGAAAAATCTTATGAAGTAGCAGAATATGCGAACAAAAACAATTTTCAATTTAGTATGTAACATCCTAAATGAGGAACAAACATATTAGATTGTTTCTGAATTGTCAAACATTAAAATGCCAATTTTGTTGTGATTTACTGGAAGAAACTGAACACCATGCTCATAAATGCAAATTCAGGATATTGAAGAAGAGTAATCTTAAAACCAATATCCCATAATTGGAATGAAATCTATTAACTCACTCCAGCGAGAAATCATTTTTCTAATTGACGAATAAGAGATAATGATGCTTTATTAATGTGGAAAAAGCCTACAAATATTTCACCTATGGAGATATTACTGGAAGTCCTAAAAAACAACATGGATGCATCGTGAGCATTTTTCTGACATATAGACATCTCACACACCAAATCTATAAGTATTTACAAATTTTAATTTTTTTCTGTACCTAACAAAATAGAATAATTTCTTTCATTTCAGTCTAAAACATTTACTAATTTGCTTCGGTAACTGTGAAAAATAGGATTATTCACTACACTTTAGTCTAATGCAAACCTTTAAGTGATTACCAAAATAGTAAATATGTAAACATTATTCTGGAAACAGTGATAAATCAATAAGTGCCGGAACTTTATTGGCTTTATCATCCCATGTACCACAATCAGCATGATGAATGCTAAATAGAGAAAGGTTATACACATCATTCCAAATGAGCTTAAAGTATTGACAAAGATTATTTTAGTTACACAGACTTCACTTCACGGTTCTTGTAATGTATAGCAGCAAACTCAGATTTTAGGGTGGTTAACTTTTTAACTACTAAATATGTTCACCCGACACAATTTATTTTTTATCAAGCTACCAATTACATCGTACAAGTCAGCGCACTGTACCAATTAAATAAAACTTGAAATTAATTAGGTGGCTTGGCTCCTGTTTGACAATTGTTTGGTTCCTACCGATATTTTATTGAGCTACTTTAAAATATGAGGTATAAAATTCTTAATCTTAAATATTGAGATCTAACCTTATAGCTAACTTCATCTAAGAATTCTCCTGATATTACTGAATGTTGCAAAAAAAACCCTTTCCGACAATGTTTATCTTAGATAGTTATAAATTGCTTATTTTTGAAATTACTATGACTTTTAAAACTGTATTTTTACATAATATTCTAATATTTTTACTAATATCTTCGACATTATTGAGTTGTACTTTGTAGAAATGAAAACGTATATTTATTTCTCCTTTTAACATGCAGGATGTTCGAATTGCCATATAAAAATATTATTTAAAGTTTTATTATTGATTTTATATACCTATATAAATTTTAAAAAAGTTAAAAACAGTATCAAATTGATATTATAATTTTAGAGAGCATGTGCTATGATATTAACCAAAATTTTGACAGTATATTTTCTACTTTTATTAGCAAATTTAAAAACGTAATGTATAAAAATTTATAATTTGTAAACATTTTTGGAGTTTATTTTTATTCATTTTAATATTTATTCTTATTTCAGACATAATCTCAATATTGAAATTCAAAACTCTAAACATTATAAATATTTTAAAGAATTAAATTAAAGTTTCATTTTGTTAAATTAAAAGTATAATTACAGGTTTAACTTACATGGTAAACTTAGCCATTATACTTTTGCAAGAAATATGAATCGAAAACTCTTGACTTATTTTCCGTATTTTTTCCGTTACTCTCTATAGCAACATATAGCAGCAAGCTGGTCTTGTCTTATAATGTTGATATATGGTTGAATTTGTTAAGAAACCCCTGTAAATCTGTTAACCCAGTTAAGTTATTTCTCAAAAAATTGTAAGAAAGGATTTAATTAAAAAATGAGATTTTATTTGGATATATTTTTAATCCTTTATTTTACAACAAAGTGAAACATAAATACATAAGAAAGGTATCTCAACTTATTTTTATTTACTGCCATTTCAAGTAGGCAGTAAATTTAATTGAAACCTAAATTGCTTGGTAAGGAAATTTTAAAATATATTTATAGAAATAAAATTGGAAAAGAATTTTGTTTCAATAATTTGATTTGATTTTATCTAATATTTTTTAAACCTTGTAATTTTCTCATAGTCTGAGCTTACTAAATGTATTATTTTAGAAATGAAGCTAATTTCAATTTTATTTTTCATATTTTTTAAATAACCATTATATTTTTTTCATATTTTCTAAATTATTTTAGGAAATACTTTGGTATGATTTTGCTTTCTCCAATTGGTTCAGTTAGCATATTTTTTTTTCAGTTTTGTTTAAATAAAATAAGAACAAATTTATGCGCAATTAAAAATGAATGCTGAATTTCAAACAAATGTGTTTTCTTTACTTTAAGTATAAAGTCAAATGTTATTTAAGCAATATGAAGTTAATTTTTGCAAAATATATAAATAATTGTTTTAAAAATTATTTGAATAATTTAAAATACACTTGCCATAGTTTGAGAAAAACAACGTTAGGATAAACTTACATACATTTCAAAAAAGAAATATAAATCAGTTTTATGAAATAATCTTGATAAAATCAGAGTATAGTTTCTTACTTTTTTATTTCAGTGGTATAAAATATACAAAGTATCTTCTAGAAATTAGTTTTCTGAATGAAAAATTAAAATAGAATATAAGAAAATGATGCTTGTATTACATTTAAGAACAATATTAAAGAGCAGAGAATAAATGAAAAATTTTTGGAACAAAGAATTAATTTTTTTTTAAATATATGTGTTCCAAACTTTTATAATGCGAAGAAGTTTGCGTCATAAAAAACATAATCTCTTATTAAAAAAGCAATTCTTGTTTCTACTGAATTCCTGTATTTCTTATAGTTTTTTACCAAGTATAAAATTTCTGAAATTTTTTATGCATTCAATGAAAACAAATACACTTACAAGATTTTAAAATTCACATCATATAGTTTCAAGATTCAAATTGATTTAACAAAATCAAGATTTAATCTTTAAAAATATAATTTTGTATATAATATGTAATGAATAAACACAAAAGCATTGTATTTTCAATCAGCCCTCAAACTTTTAAACAAAATTAAAAATTTATTCTATAATGTATCTATTTTTTAACAAAGCAATATTATTTTTGATACGTATGTAGGCATCAAAATACAATTCAATACATCAAAATGCAATATATATCAAAATCAAAACTGCGCTGTATATACCAAAATAGAAATCTATCACAATAGCTCAATATAGAAGTATTTTGATATATCCAATCTGCAGTTAAGTATTCTTAATTCTAACAAACCTGTTTGATATAAATAGGATAACAAGTGTTTTTGAGTAGTGTAAATGAAATGTGTTTCCTTATAATGAGTTACTGTTTTCTTTTTTTCTCGAAATTTGTGTTATTTTTTTTAACCACTTATCTATATTTAAGTGTTTTGCAAATGCTAAGAATATGAAAATGATAATTATTTATAGTTCCAAGATTTCTAGTTAGGAAGTGTATGTGATTTTCTTTCATATTTAAAAAAAACGTTAAAAAAATGATGAAAGTTCATAAGAGAAATAATAAAATTTTAATATTTTAAAAAAAAAAGATTGGTGAAGTTGGAAATTGATTATATTACTTTGTATCTTAATTTAAATTTTCTCCAAGCAATCTTGTTTTACTCTTGGAAAATTTAATCAAAAAATAAATTAAATAATTTATACGTCTGTATCTGATAAAGAATAATGCAGAAGACGGCAAAAATAATATTTTTAATATTTTATACATTGTTTTTGTCTGAAATATCTAAATTAAAACTCAGTTTCTTTTTTTGTAAAACTTCCACTTATTTAATTCATGTTGATTTAGTTTCACGTAAAGAAATTCATTCATTTTAAGCATTTCTTTTATTTTAATTTCTTTAAGGATTTAAAAAAAATTTTTATTTTGTACATTTATTTGAAAAAATTAGGATGAATTTTGCTGTTTCAGGCATTCAGAATTTGAAATAAAAAGTAAATATTAGGAAAAATAAATTTTAATAATCATTAAAATAAAACAGTTTTTTATTTTTTAGGAAGAATTTTTAAAAAAAATTATTCAACATTGACACTTTTCAGTTAGCTAATATAAACTGAAAATTAAGTATTTTTGTTAAATATAACAAAGTTAAATAAAATTAAGAGTATTTTTTCAAAATGGTTAATTAAATTAATCAAATTTATTAGGTATTCTGTCAATTAAACATTTGTAGATTGTTAAGAAAAGTATTTATATAGTTAATAAAATACACACAAGTCACATGTTTATGGTTTATGTAACAACAAATCTATTTATTAAACTAAACTAAATACAGTGGCTTGGCAACAAGTGGGGTAAAGGTCTACAATAACGATTTCTGTTTTTCAGTCAGATAGTGTGGGGTACGAAGTATATGTCTCAATGGGTGTTCAGCTTAACACGAAACCCCCATTGTTAAGTTCCCAAGCATGTTTGGTTCTCAGTTTTATTGATTTACTGAAAGGATGAAAAGCTGAATCGACCTTACCCAAACCGAGGACAAATTAGTTAAAACTGAAATAAAATAAAATATTTTTTTATGTAATTACTTAATGTTTAAAATTAAAAATTATGTAAAAAATTTTCTTTTACTTCGTCAAATTATTTTACCCAAAAAACAATTAAAACTAATATTGATTTTATTAAAAAAGACATCATTGCAGTTTTATTTTTCAGTATGAATAAGAGGAATGAATTTTAATGATTTATATATGTGTTAAGTAATTTATTGTGTTAATTTATTCTACAAAGATATAACTTTTGAATATAATGAATATATTTATGAATTTTATAACTTTCGATTCTACAATTGTACTAATTAAGTAAGTAATTGATCTACTAAAACTTAATAAAATTTACAATTATTTAATTTTTCTTTATGCATATTATTTCAAACTTTCAACATTTCGGGAGTAATACACTTTCATCAAATGTGACATTTTTCATTTCACGTATAATTTGTTTTCAAAATAACTCATGTGATTCAGAGCATAAATGTTAAAGTCAATTTGAAACATGGATAACTTCAACAGTTGTTACCGAATAAAATCCTGAACTCATCTGATTTAACTTGGGCAAAAAACAGGAAAACATTTAGGATGAAAATGGTTTATATGCCATCTAATAATTGAGACATTTAGACTTAATTCTTTTCAAATATTCAATAAAATGCATTGGTATAATTCTAAAGTCAATATTTCTCAGTCTTTCGTAATGTCATTGATAAATGTAACAAAATATTTTACATTTTGCTTTTACTTGTTAGCGCTTGATTCAAAATCTTTAGTTTTTGAAATACTCATTTTTATAGCAAATTTTTAAATTAAGAAACATTAGTTTTGCGATATATTTTACAATCATAATACTCGAAATAAGTCAAGTTAATTATTTTTTTCATCTTATCATAAAATCTTGGATAGTTTAAAAAGGTGTATAGGTTTTACTTAGAAGTCATTAAGATAAACAAAAATTCTCATTCTTTTGTGGACAATGAATTTTTTCTAAGGGGACAAAAATCAATTTCATTAAAGTAAAATTAAAAGCATTTCAATAATAACAGTATAAAAAGATATTCCACAGTATTTATAAACTATACAATAAGTCCTTCAGTAATGTGGTACTCATTGATGATGCTTATGACAAAAATGATTTATAGAAAATAATGTTCATTTTCAATCCTCGCATTTATTTTATCTGCTAAAATATTCTTTCTTTAGAACAATATTTCTATTATAATATAATATTTCTATTATTTCGTATTCTGTTTCAAAATTTGTGAATAGAAAGAGTGTAAGTGAGTTTGAGTTGTTTGATATTATTAATCCTTTTCCAATTTCAGCCTTTTCTGCATCTGTAATTAATGGCTTCAAGAATGTTTTTAATATCTTACATTCAAAGAGTAATTCTTATTTTCACCATGTCAAACTTAATTATATTATATATTCAAAGGAATTTATTTGTAAAAAAAGATTGCTAATATGCTTAATTTGCTATTTTCCCGTTTCGATTTTTCAATAAGAAGCAGCTGTGGAAACCAAATGCAAAATATATCTATAATCTAATCAAATTTTCCGACTCTGCTAATAATAACCATTCTAATAAAACGTATGTAAAATATAAAATAAAAGATAAGCTGTTAGATTAATGCATCATTTTGATAACAGAAATGACATCTGAAGATTTTGTGAAAGATTATTCATTTTACTAATTAAAATATCAGAATACATATATATATATATAT
>JAPDSC010039903.1:122063-167926 GCA_026290005.1 Latrodectus geometricus
ATATATAGATAGATAGATAGATAGATAGATAGATAGATAGATGGATAGATAGATAGATAGATGATAGATATAACAAAAAGATACAAATTTAAAAGAAATATGTGGAAAAAAATTTAAAAATTTCATTTACCAAAAAATCAAATCAAAACTTTAAGCTGTTTTTCTTAAAAAAGAAAAAAAAAACCTATTTAAGTCATTGCAATTTCATAGCGAGAAGTAAATTATCTGAATCTATTGGTCTTACCTGATGTATCGGATATAAGTTGTAAGGAGAAACACCATGAAAAACTGTTGTGCTCTTTATTTAGATTATGTTTGTAAATTGTTTGCTTATATTTATCTCGAGTAGCTGCATCTGTATTAACAAGACTACAATTACGCAATAATTCGAACAAGATTATCTGAAAAAAAATTGGCAGTCCAGTTTCAAAGCCATATTTTTGTTCATAAAATACATATCTTAGATAGCAACACATACTAAGATAGCAAAATGTTCTAGCAAATTTCATCACAGCCCTTGTCCACACATATCCTATCCCTCACTTTGGTTTGAGAATATTTACTTATATAATTTACTGCAACTATTTAAGAAGTTCTCAAAAAACTCAATTTTTAATAATTTTTTCTTATTATTATAAAGATGACTCAAAGTATGATCAATGTGCAGGAACTACTTTCACAATTGTGATAAATTGGACTGACAAAACTTATATTCTTTTCAAATTGAAAACTTTAAATTCAGTTTCCAAGGTGAAAGCTCTTGTGCTTTTGATTGCCATTATCCATGTAACAGAAAAGAAATAAAACAAAGGGACCGTTTGGAATGACAGTATGTCAGTTTTGATGACAACTGTGATCCGTAACATAAATCAAACTTATTATGTGAAATCTAGCCACCACTTTCACAATTATCAAACACTTCGGCAATTCAACTTAGTTAACTACATGCTCATGCCGAAATTTAGAGTAATAAGATTGAGAGGCAAAAATGAAAAGAGGCTGCAACGGATCTTAATGCTAAAATACTTATATTGCCTTACCCAAAGTCTGTTTCAATGTTTAAACTCTAGCAGCGCACTTTAAGCTTATGACAAGAGAAATGGGATACCATAGAATAGGGATAATTATCTAGCAAATTATTCCTACAATTTCAGTCAATAGGGTTTCACTTGAGAATATTAAGTCAAACAAAATACTATTTACATAATAAAAAAACAAAATATTTTTTTGACATATTTCAACGAAATCAAAAAATCTAATTTAATCCTTTGCGTGTGTGGTATCGAGGGTACATTTGACCTCTATCTGCTGAACCACATCCTCATGAAACGAATTTAAGGATATCTTTTCTGGAAAAAAGAATTACGGATATTTTAAAACTTCATGCAGTTCATGAATTGGATTTTTTTCTGCAAAGAGTCTGTACGTAGTATATTAGGGAATGTTAAGATCATCGGAGTCATATTTCACAAAAAACAATCCTCTTCAATTATAAACAAGGAACAATTTAAAATTATGTTTATAATCACATCTTATAGGATATTTATTTTCTCTTTCTGTGAATTGTATTTCATACAACTGTTAAGTCCCTAATTCTACATAATCCCTAATCATATAGTGGTACATATCATTAGCAATAACATGCTTTCAAATGACAATAGAATTTTGTTGGTTATTAGCATTTTTTACTTGATAGACATTATAGATATATATATATCTATATATATATATATATAATTTATTCAAATTTCACAATTTTTTATTATTTATCAATGTATTATAATTTTAGATTAATTTAATGATACATATCTTGCTATACAAGGAAAAATTGCATTTTAAAGTTCCAGGCGTGTATCCAAATGGTCGATGCACGATCATCTTCTGTTGTAAATAGTTTCTTTCAAAATAAAGATGAATTCTTTAGAGGCACTATAACAATATAACTAATATATATAATACGGAACTCTTTTTAGTGCAAATGTATAATACTAAAACTTCATCTTGGAAAACAGCAGGTTTATGAAAAATCTAAGCAAACCAATTGTTTAACAAAATGCATTTTAACTTATAAATCCATGAGAAACGCATCTTTAAAAAATGCTTCAAATTATGATAATAAACAAGAAATAGTTTTGAATTTAATTGTTATTATGTGTAAAATTATAAAGGAAAATATTGAGCAAATCACAGATTTTTTAAATGCACTGTTTTCCATTGAAATTAATTCATTTCAAAGAATGCCATTAAAAATAAAATATATAAAAAAGTATAAGAATAAATCTCTTTCCTCGAAAACTAAAATATAAAAACTCTAGTTTTCATTTCAAATTAATTTAAATTTGTTGTAAATATTTTGTATAAAATATTTTCTTATATCGATTAAATATTGAAAATATTTGACATGTTTATGGTAGTTAAAGTAAGTGTTACATAACTTATTTTTTTACTATTTTTTCAAAAGAAAAAATTATTTATTGCTTTAGAAAAAAAAACAAATTCCTTTAAATGAAAACAATAAATATGTTATTATCGTAATTCAGAGTATCACTTATCAACAAAAGAAGGAACATAGCTTATTCCGTGGAATGCTTAGTCATCACAAAGAGAGATTTTCTACAGAAAGTCGAAAACTATTGAGAGAAATCGCTGAGTTTAATTTGTTTCTAGAAACAATCAATAAAGTTTATCATCGAATAATAAAAAAGAATCGGAAAATGCATCATTTTCAGAAATGTAATGCATTTACTGAATTCTTGCATTGAGTGCATTATCTAGAAGAGGAACTGAAATTTTGTGTAATCAATTTATACAGTTGAGAAGATAAACGCTTATAGGAGTTAATATAATATGTAAATAACATATTTATTTTATATATACTATATATATAATCACTACTATTAAACCATTATATATTAATTAGGCTTCAAAAATTAGCTTCTCATTAATTTGTATTTTAAAATACTGAATTTAATAATATTTCTTATAATGTATAGTATTTTAATTTTAAAAATTGGAAATACTGTAATAATATATTTAATTTACAAGGAGAACATAAAAAGCTTATCAGTATAGAAGAATGTATTTTGCAAAATAATATTCATGGACTTCAAGTTTATTTATGATTACATCTTTAGAAAATTATAAATTGCACTTTTACTAAATTTTACAATATTACTTCAAAAATTATAAAGTAATTAAAAAACCATGAATCTTACACAATAGCTTTAATGTAACAGGTTTAATATATCGTTAAAACTATGGGTATGATTAATCAATATGAAAATGAAATAATTTTTTCGGGATATTTTTTCTTTGTAAAATTTTTAATTTTACAAAAGGAACAACTAAAACCTAATGTTAAGACCTGATAAAAATTAAAAGTAAATAAAAAAAACAGAAAAACTTTCTTTACAATTTCACATATTTTTAAAATAAATAAAACCGAATTTCAATAAAAATACTAGTTTTTTTAACGGAATTATTTTTAAGTTCAATATTAAATGTAACATACTTAGGATATATGCATATTGTAATAGAATGTCGATAGAAATAAACATTTTGTAAGTGATAGAATATTGAAAAAAACTATTTTCTTTAATCTGTATTAAATTGCATATATTTATTTATATGAAGAAACTGTATAAAGAGAGTTTGATGTAATATTTAGGAAAATAACCAAATGGAAAATTTGAAAACAACCTTTTAAGAAGCCTAAAACTTTCAAATACATGCTCATTCATAAAAATTTATTTTAAAAGAAAGCTTTCTTGCGTGTATGTGTGTTCACGTTCTATAAAACCACGACTTTCTATGATAAATAAAAAATTATAAAGATACATTGAAAATTCTCCAGTTTTTTTATGTTTTTTATGGATTTCTTCTTCTTTACTACTATTGTTGCTTAATTCATTTCACAGAGCTATTGAAAGAGATTCAATCGAATTTTTAATGCCTTAATTGTTGATATTCATTATTAGTGCAAGAGAGATAGTTTTCATTATTTGTTCAAAATTTATAATCTTTTTTTTGTTTACCTCATTTTGGAAACTTTTTCTTGTAAAAACTACTTCAGCCATTTAGGCTTTCATATTATTTATTGTGCTTTTGAAATCAGTTCTACAAAAATTTGTTAATTTTAACTTAACTTTCTAATAAGTTACTTTCATCGCTTTACTCATTTTTTCCTCATATAATAGCTTCTAACTGTATGTATTAATATGTGATTGTTTGACAGCATGAGGTTAGTAGTTTTGGAAGCAAAAGTTACTAACAGATTTAAAATCACAAATTTTGCTGAATTTAAAATGACTTAGAGAAATACCCTAATATAAATATTGATAGTTTTGCGAATAGAAAATTATTGATCATCTATTCTCATAAAGGATTAACACTGTAATGAAGATATTTTTCTTTCATTTGCAAATTTTTAGAAGTAATTCTTCACTTGAATATACTACTATATTTCATATTCTTAAATTATCTTAAAAATAAGAGCTTGATAAATTGCTTTTGTGCTTACGTTCTTTTCATTTGTTTTCGTGTGAATAATGCACATTTTTAACTTTTTGAAATTTTTAAACACTCACTATTTTTTGTCGTGCATCATCATTCAATTTTGAAATCATTGTTTGAAATGGTTCAAATAAATGCATTAATAACAAAATTAAATTTAAAATTGAAATGAGAATATTAAATTAAAGTTAGATCTCTTGATATTTTATTAAAAAAGAAACATTTATATCTTTATTGGAGTAGCACAGAATCTATATCATTTATTGATCATAGCTTGAATTAGAGAAAATATTTTTTAGTTAATGATAATTTATGACAACGAAAGATGTCTTTCAAATCTAGATAGAATTGTTAAAGATTGAATTTATTAGAAAATTTTTAGTACTTAGTATATTTAATGCAGGATACAATTATATTCAAGTTTTTAAAATGTTATTTTAAATAAATTTCAACTCAAGATTTACAATTGACAAAACTACATTTTTGTTGATATTTCAAACAATTGTATGGCTATATATAACCCTTCAAAGGATAATTATGTTGATTCCCTTAACTCTCAATGAATCCGATCACTTCAGTTCACTATAATGTTCTTCTCAATAAAATTGAAATTCTGTAGTAGGAAGGTATAGATAATGAATCAGTGAACTCATCAGTGAGCTATTGCCACATTCATAAGTACACTGAGTGTTGTTAAGACAAAATTTTCACGCAAATGTATTCAGAAATGGATTTCACGCAATTAATGTTATCATCTAGAAATTTATGTATGAGATTATATTCCCAATTAGCACGGATTCAGTGATTATTTAAATATTAATGTTGTTATACAATTTATATAGATAAATTTTAGGAAAAATATTTCAAACTAATTTTCAAAGGAATAAGTTTTATTAATGCATAACAAATCTATCATAAAGTAATTCAAGAAGTTCAATGTATATAGATAATATATCATTTTTTTATTTTCAAAACATGAGATTCATCAGAAAATGTCCCTTTATAAGAAATCTTTATAACAGTATTCTGTGTAATACTCAAATTATGAGTGTAAATATTGTGAGTGAAAAATGATACAGGAATACATTTCTATGATCCACAAATCCTTTTCTGCTGATACATAAAATGTACTCTGATAATAAGTGAAAAAATAGTTCTCTGATAATAACAGTATAGTTTATTCTTATTTTTGCAATCTATACTAAATAGTGTAGTTTACAGTACTTGATTGTTTCATATTATCTAAAAAACTTAAATACTCAAATTATTTTATTAAACTTCTAATTTTTAGACTAGTAAATATAGAAAATGTTACTGCCACAATCAATTTCTTTTGGATTATTATTCATACTATACGAAAACTTCTAATCAGGTAAATCTTAATTAATGGAGTTCATGTTGGGCAAAAATAAAAAGAAATTATTTAAATTTTCATTTTGGTATAATTTATTCCAATAGAATGATTAACGATAGTACATTATAATATCAAATAATAAGGTATTAAGATATTATCAAGAAATAAGATTAAACATTTAAAGTTACATTGTATAGAAATGTGAAATTAATATAAATAGTCACTAAATTAAATATACATTGTTCAATGATAAATAGCAAATTTGTGAGTTATTATAACTTACAAAAATAAGTTTCAATAACTTTACTATTTCCTTTCATAATTTAATAAAGTAGTTTCTTTATCTTAATATAACTCTAAGTTTTTAGTATAGCTATTTATTTTGAAAGAAAAGCAAGGAAATGGAGCAAAGAAATTTCTTGTTAAAATATATAAACTACCAAATACATAAACAATATTACTTAAATTAATAATATTTATAATAAAAAGCATTTAGAAAAGTTTCCATTAGAATTTAGGAAAGATGTAAAATGCTATAAAACATTTTGGTTACAATACGTTTGTGGAATATCTTGAAAATAAAATATTTTAAAATGTGATTAACAAAATATTTTGTTACTTACTATTAGTAATTTTTAGTGTGCAGGAAATAGCGATGGTTTATTTTTTTAGTAAAGTGTACTTTAAAATAAAAAATAGATAACATAAGAAATTGACTCAGAAGTATTTTATCTGACTTTCTATCTTATCAAGATAATATTTTATTGTTATTTATCATAAAGAAGATTTCTCAGACAGTTAAATAAATGGAAAGTTTATGTTCGGTTTAAAGATTTTGAATATATTGGGAACAATTTCTTCAATAGGCTTTTATTTCAGAATTCTAAAGTGATTTTACTTATATAAATGACTTAAAATTGTAAAGATTTGTCTTGATTGTATTTAGAAATGATTAATCTTCTTACATTTTTTAATTCGTCATTTTGAATTTGACTTTAGAAAGCTACAATGCTACAAATGCTTTAATCTATTCAATACAATGTTATCTATATTATAAAATGCATATTATATGCTCAATAAATATTAAATAGTCACTAAAAATATAAAATTTAATTTCCAAGACATATGAATAAAAATGTATATTCCTTTCTCAACATATATATTCTTACATTCAAATTCATTTATATATGTTTTTACATTCTGTAAATTTATTTTTAAAAACTAAATGCAAGTATTAGTAAATAACTATTAAGCATTCAAAGAAGATTTAATATGTTAAGTGATCTTTTCAAAATTTTTATTTCTTGCCAAAAAGGACTGATACTACTGTATATGAATTGCTGAGCACAAAAATTTGAATTTTTTAAAGAACAGAAATCCTTATTTTATAAATCATTTATTATTATTTTAAAAATCATTGAATTGAAATAAAAACTGTACAGAGTTTACTGGATTGATGAATTAAAATTTATTTCTCAATAATATGCAATTTAGGAATCAATAGAGATTTATCTACTACTTGAATCTCTTTTGCTTTTAAAGACAATTCTTAAAAGAAATCATGTAAATATATGAAAGTTTCAAACTGGGTTTTTTCTCAGTAGATTATTGTAACAGCAATCGTGTTAGAAAAACTATACGAATTTTCATTCTACTTACGCATCACTTTATATTACACATATATGTATGCATTCATGATGTGTGAGTCTGTTAATGTTCGCACATTTTAAAAGTTTTATTGTTATAATGAATTTTTTGCCTTTAAAAATCACCTTTGGCAAATTGTAAACTTGAGGTTAAACAATAAAAATATTGATTGAATTGGATTATAAGTACCGATTTTGTATAAAAAAAAAGTATCTTGAACGTAGCAATTTTCATTTTTGGTGATAGATATCAAAAGTATGTTCAAAACCTCTAGCGGCCGTATTCACCAACCAGAGTTAAACGAGGTTTAAGGGTAAAGGGCGAGTTAAGTCAAGAAACGTTATTCACCACGACAAAAACAGCTATTGACTCGCCTATATGGATCCCTAGAATAACCCTACGATTTCGGAGTGTTAACGCCGAGGCAGCAAACAATGGCGGACTTAAGCGATATGTCTGTTGACATTGATGTGCAAGATTTGCAAAATCTTGAATTAATGGAAAGAAGAGTGAGATGTGTGTAGGAAAGTAGGCAAAATGATTTTGAAACTTATTAACTATGTAAAATTTAATCTTTTGTCCATTTTGACGAAACACTTTCCCGTTCGCTACGCAGCTTTGTTTACATTTTTTGCTAGCCAATCAGAAGCCGTCTTACATGTCGTGTTAGGTTAACTCCAAAGTTATTTTACACGGGGATTTCCTCACTTCGTGAATACGAATCGGCGAGTCATTCTAGAGTTGAGTTATATCCGAGATAGGCTACACTCAAGTTAACCCGTGTTTGGTGAATACGGACGTAAAGCTTGCAGAAATTTCAAGTTCGATGATTGTGAAACTCAGAAATTGGTAATTAAGTAAATAAAAAATTTTGTGCAAAATATTTGGTGAATATTTATAATTTAAATAAAACTTAATTTAGCCCGTAATAAAAAATTTAAACTGCGAGTAAAAATATTTAGACTTTTTTATATAGAATAATATAGTTGCTCTTGGAAGATGATATATGAAAATTAGCATTATATGAAAGTAAATAGTAACATAAACGTGAAGTTTAGTGAAAATAATTACTTAATAAATAAAATACAAAAATAATTAAGTATTAACGTGTTAAGAATTTTTTTAAAATGATTTCAATATTATCACAATCATATGTTCACTAGTTTTATTAAAATCTAATTATAATATGTTCTCAGAACTCATTTCTTTTATTTCAGGTTACACACAGTTCTATTTTGTTCACATTAGTTCTGACATTAAATAAATTAAGAAGAAGATTTAAGCAAATACCTTTATTTATAAAATTTTGCTTTCACCTTACTATGTATAAAAAATAAATATGAATTGATTGCTGAAGGTGACAAATATAAAACATCTGGATGATAAACTTTTGAGGTTAATGAATAGAAAGCTTTTACATTAGCGTTTCATTGGAAAAACAATATCTAGAGGAAAAATAATAATATAACTTTCATTTTCCTTTTTAATCCTTACACTTCCGTTTAGAAATTTACTTAGATTGTTCTTAAGTTTTTGAAATATTAATAAAAAATTATGTGTAGTGTGTATGTGTGTGTGTGCTAAATTTGTCAGCTTTTAAAAACACATAAACATGACTAAAAGTTTATTTATAAAATCTCTTCGAATGCATTATAATGATCAACTTTTAAATAAGTGAAGCAGAACCTTATAATATTGGGTTTTATATGCAAGGAATAAAATTCCATATTATAATATTAATATATTAATAATATCCTCAAATCTCATTGAATAAAAGAAAATATATTAATAGTTTATAAAAAATCTTCACAATTCTTACGATTTTTTTTCATTCTTATTCAGTACTTTCTCTTATTTCAATTTATCATTATACTATATTGCATAAAGTTCGTTTCCTGTGATCATTTCTTTATAATTATGATACTAGAAAAATAATATATAATGTCTTTACAGAGTTAATTTTAAAATATTTTTAGCATTAAAAGAAAGTTTCAAGAATATTTTACATTTTTAAAATTGTTTGTAATTTTCGAACTCTAAAATGTAATGAAAGACTATAAAGAAATACATTTTAAAAATACCATAGCAATAATTTCAGACTAAGAAATTCACCATACAAAATATCATAATTTATTACTTTCTTGTAATTAAACTAAAACCTTTAGCATATGAGTGCCCAGATCTACGGAGCTCATATTTGTCTTAATGACAATGTACCCTGGGATGAGAATTATATGTGCCATTTAAGTGGTCAGCCAAACCACCAGGTTTAGTTCCTAAACGTACATGATAGTTAGTTTTATCGAACCACAGTAAGGTTGAAAGGATAAGTGGATCTAGCACATCCTGAAAATTGAAACAGTGACATGGGAATACACCACCGGTTTTCACTTGCATTTGATTAGTACCTTATATTATAATGAATAATTGATTTTTTATGCTACTTTAGTATTTATTTCTAAAATAGTATGTCATATATGAACAAAATTCTTAAAAAATGTTGTTTTTGAGAAATATAAAAGCTTCATTTCAAATAGATTTCATTATGAATCTCATTTAGTAAGGTTATTTTCTTATGACTTTCATATGATTAATTAAATTAATGATTTTTTTTCTAAAACAAAATATTAAAAATATTATTTCATTAGAGTGAAGTTTCAAAGTAATAAAACTGTTGAATTTTCCAAATTTTTCCAAATATCATGGAAAATAGATGAAAAATTGTCGAGGTTCTTCTAAAAATTCAGTGACACTTTTTAGCGATTCTTTTAAATTTTTAAATGAACGTTCTGTCATAACTATATACTAATATCAAAATAAATAAATATAATAAAATAATCATAGAATAAAATTTTCCCAATTTATTTCCATTAAAACAAACAAACCTAAGACAAATTAATTGCAAATATTCTTACAATGCTCTGACCAATGTCTCATAATGTCTATATGAATGATACAATGTCATAATGATACAATATATGTTTGAATTTGTGTAATAATTTCAAATACATAATACATTAATTTTTAAAAAAATTGAATCATATATTCTGGTGTCTTTTTAGTGCCCAGAGTTATCAATCCAATATAAAATGAACTGTAAATTTACTGTTTAATTAAGAATTAAATATATTTAATGATATATAAAGTAAGTATTTTGTTGAAAATCGTGTTAACCAAGCATGAGAGAAAAACAAAATAATTTCATGCCTATATTGTGGAACAAAATATTTTCTAATGAAAAAATACTTTATGAAAACTTAGACAATTATAAATTTTCTTTAAAAATGATTTTATAAGGAAAATGATAAATAAGAAATACTACATAAATATAAGTTTAATGGTGTATTTATGCATACAGTATTATTATATAAATTACTTTGATGCGAAATTTAAATAAGGAACATTTCTAATCCAAACCATTGTAGAAGTATAGATTTCCAATTCCCTACGTAATCAATATCAATGAAGTAAACAGAAACAAGAAACAGGATAAGTAAACAGAAACAAGAAAAGAAAGGTATCGAAAAACATAATAAGCTATTGTATTCAAATTGCCTGTCATTAAAATTTCATAATTAATGATTAGAAAGCAACTCATTAGAAAATAAGTTTATTTATAAAAGAATACGTGTAATTCTTAAAATACGTAGCCATTGCAAAACCTTAATTTATATTGAGAGTAAAATCACATTTTTAAGACGTTTCGGCTTGATTCACTTAAGCAAATTAGTGTTTATAAATGTCAGTAATGTAATGAATAAACTGATTTATATCTTTTAGGCATACAAAACAAACTTAAAAACCATATTGTTTTGAAAATCTCATTGAAAGTTGTTAAACTGTTTGAAGCTAGGAAATATCTCTTTGATGCTTGTGATGTTGCAAATCAGTAAATTATTTTTTATATTTCTATTACATTTCAAAATTACAAAAATTTAAGCTTCATTTTTATGTGTAAAATTTAGGATAATATTAAAGTATGTTAAGCAATAAATACAGATTTGATGATGTATCTGAAATTTTTAAAATGTTTCACGCTTTTTTTCTATGATTTCTAAAAAGTGATTGCAACTTTATGTTAACTTGATGATATTTAATTGTCTTTTAAAAAAGTTGTACTATAGTATATTAATTGTTTACCATAAATTTATACTTTATAAACTGGAAATAAACATAATACTTTATTTAATTTTTGTATCTAACTAATAGTTATATGTTATTTCCAATGCAGTTTATGTAGTGTTTATCCAGTTTTTGTTGTGTTTTTGAAAAAGAAATAAAAGCAAAGTTTAATATTTTAAAATTTTACATCCAAATATTGAATGTATTAATGTTTAAATATTCTATACTTTTAATTCCTATTAGTAAAATGCCAAAAATTATATTAATTTTTGATTAAATATTAAATGCTTTATCACATTTACTTAAAAAGTATTAGACATTATATAATGAATAACTTCATGATAATATGTGGAATGCACTCTTTGACCAAATAAATGAATACATAGTGGGTTGCTCAAATAATCATTTGTTTTCAGTATATCTGGTTCATAAAGCTCATAATGAAACAGGACAACAAATATTTTATTTAATTGGATTTATTTATTTTATTGGTGTTGTATATTTAAACAATTACTGAAAATTTATTTACTTCACAATTTTTAGAAATATTGTTTTAACAAATTAAGTTCTATTACCAGATATTAACCAAAATATTCTCAAATATGAGATAACATTTTGTTTGTGGAAAAAATGCAATTAAGATTTTGTTTATAGTTATATGTTATAAGACAAATGTATCCTCAAATAATTACTTCATAAAAAATGGAATTATGATGTTATTACATACAATACTATTTTCATTATAATAAATATGAAAGTATCTTGAGTAAAATATTGTAGTCCATCTTTATATCATTTAATGGAAACAAGTATTGTGAAAACGTTTTGCTCATTTATTTTATTTGTTTGTGAAAAAAAATAGTTTAAATATTATATATCCTCAAATTGTTTGTATCAAAAAATGTAGAAGAATTTATTAAATTTTGCAATAATACTATTTGTGTGAATGAAAAGTTTTAATGAATCGAAGACATATAATTTCTTTTTAAATTAAAATTTTACTTTAAACTAAAAAGGTTTCTTAAAAAAATTATACCTTTATTATGAGAACATATTTTCTATAAATCCCATATTATCATAAAATATTTCTTATAAATTTAAATTAATTCCTTATTTTGTTGTTAAAATGACTCACAAATTTATATTAGAATATATATATTTTCATTTTGTTCTTTATAATAAAACTTTTTGAGTTCAAAATAATAAAATTAAGAGAAAACTGAATTTTAAAATTCAAATTTCTTTCTTTCGAAATCCCATATCAACTGTAAAAATTATTACATATTTATTTTACTAAAATAATAACGTTATTTTTCTATACTGAAGGCAAATTATTTTGTAAAATAAATATAGGTTTTATATTTTTTCCATAACATTTAATTTCGCTTTCGTACATATTTAGTATATCTTAATTTGCTCCCATGAGATTGTTACCTTGTCCTAGAATCTCATTAAAATATCATCAATTTGTATATTTGATAGTTGTCAAGTATTTTATTTTTACACCACCATATAGTGAATTATACATTGATGTAAATGAAATTCTAATACATTTGGGACATAATATTCAGACAGTCTTAAAAAATATCTTTACTTTATAATTTTTCCTTAATATTACATATCCTGCATTACTAGAATTTGTGCAATCAAATGTTTTATCATAATAATGTCAGTTTTCACTTTCTGAAATGATGGATAAGGGACCTAATTAATAAAGTATCCAATGAATACTTTTGAATATTCATCACAGAAACAGATTTAGTTCTGTTTAAACATTTAATCCTATTTGGGTGAATGAAAAGTTATAAATTTTTATATTGATGTTTGATTTAATAAGACATATGAACTTTCAAAAGTCATATGCTTGTAAAATAAAAAATGTTCTATCTGTAAGATTAATTGATTAGAAGAAAAGAATGAAAATTACGAAAACTACTTTTAGATAAGAAAAAGACGTATAGACTTGTAATTCTTTCCTATACAGTATTGATAGATATTTTAAAATTCATTTGTACACCTTGTGCTATTGCTTGCTTAAATAAAAAAAAAATACAAGTTGTGGTAGGCCGATTTTCTTATTTCGATTTTCAATAAGACACAAAGAAATAAAGATGATGAGGTAATTATGTTCTAGAGAGTAATTGTGCAACATAGTTGGTTCCATTGTTACCGTGCATTTTCAGTGGAGGTCCATTTTATGAGCGCTAGTTCGGTTATTTCAAGTCTGTTCAGTTATTTAATTTTCATCCGTACAAGCTGGACATTGCGCGGTTGCTTTCCGAACAAGACTTTGATACTCGAAGAAATGCATGCGAATCACTTTTTAAAAAGTCCGTCAAGACGCACTCATGTTTTTCAGTTATGAGACTCATTTCTTCACTTTTGATTGTTTAGGTCAGTAAACAAAAATGCGCAATTATGCTATCGATAACCCTGAAAGCTCCATCAAAGGTTTCAGCTCATTAAACACATATCACCGTATGTTGTACAATCTCATCGTTGGAATTGTTGTTTCGAAGAAAAGTAACAGATTTTCACAGTCACTTCAAACCCTTATGCCAGCATGATGGAAGATTTTTTTCTTGTCACGACTTGTTGAAATACACTTACGAGAAGTAAGTTTTGAGCAGGACGGGGCAACAGCCCATACTTTAATGTCATCAATGGCTATTCTGCGAAATGATTTCCCCGCGCGCTTCATTTCAATAAGAGGTGATTTGGAGTAGCCGTTTCTTTCTCTCTATTTGACAGCATGTCATTTCTTTTTGCTGAATTCTATAACGTCATATCTCTTTACTGATAACCCACAAACTTTGAAAGATCCAAAAAGAAACATTCAAAGGGAAATGGCCAACATACTTAACAATATGCTGGAGAGAGTTATGAAATACAGCAGAATTCGGTTCTCCCAGATTATCGAAATAGAGGGCGTCACTCGCCTTTATTTCGATATAGGATTTTTAAAACTATGTAAACTCAAACTATACATGTGCAACTTTTGCATACAAAATAAATAAGAACATTTAACATTTTTTGTTTTATTAAAATACGAAATAAGAAAGTTAGCTTGCCACAATCTGTATAAAGTTTTTATAAAAATTAATGAAAGAATTTTTACACCTTACAATTGCAATAATTTCAAATTAAAAGGAAAACTTATTCTCTTTTCCTTTCCCGGGAAACTCGTACTAATTATCTTAAATATTAATGAAATAACTTATGTAACTGGTTTTAATTTTTAGAAACACATTTAAATAAGTTGTACCATAACTTTTAAATTTTGAGAGCTTATTAAATTTTCTAGAAAACTTAATTTATTTCTCATCTATACTATATAATAAATGTAATATTTGTATGTTTAAATTTATGACTTAATGACATCGATAATCAACACAGTTCAATTAAAATATCATTGATTTTTTATTTCCCAATCTGTATACAATTAAGAATAAGTTATATAAGATCATTTCATTTGTGTATACCTCTATATGAGTAACGTAATTCTATCATTTTCTAAAAAATATATTTACATTTTATTGTTCTTTTGTTAGTATATTCTGCTGTGAATTAACATATGTTCTCAAATTTTAAAGTATTAGCACTCTATCAAAATAAAGAAACCTTATTATTTATTCAGACTACATAATTAAATTATGAAATCATTTCTCTGTTATTCGAATAATTATTCTTTTTGGAGCGATACCTTTTCAGAAAGAGCACAGCACTTATTAGAAAAGCATTTATATTTTTAATATAAATCATAGAAGCATATTATAAAATTAAGAATTGTTATGAAAGAAGAAAAAATGGTATGATAAGAAAGTTAAATATATATGTGTCCACAAGTAATTTTTCATAACACTATAAATCATTTAAATCACACCAAATATAATCAATGATTAAGATGCAAAGAACTGCAGATTTATAGAGAAATGTTAAATGTAAAAGAAGTACACAGTTAATAAAAGAAATAATTCTTAAGTAGAAAAGTTTCTTTAAACTTTCAATGATTCAATGTATCTTAATAAATTATACAAAAAATTCTCTAGTAGAAGCAATTGTTATTTTATGGATTATTCACAGTTCTCTTAATCACATAACTTACCGATGTGAGTATTAAACAAAAAGTTGAAAAAAAATAATTGCAAACTTTTTTCGTATTTAGAAGACATTTTTTATATAAAAAAACCTGACACTTATACTTGTCATTATAATTTACTGGCAATGTATATATCATTTGATAAAAATATAAGTCAGTTATATATTCTTGAAGTATTAAATTACAATTTAAAAAGATATTTATGATCTGAAAATTATTTAACTGAATTTATATTAAATATTACTTAATATTATTAACCCTGCAGTTGTTAATTTATCACTACATTTCTATTAATTAAGTGTTAATTTGTATAATGGATTTTTCCTTAATTATAACTATAATGCTATTTTGCTTTAAATACTTTATAAAAAATGGTATTTTTAATTTCTATCTTGAGAGGAGAAATACAAATTTGTAATGTTTTGAAAAATATTCTTATTCTTTAAACACTTCTTATCTTATTTAATTGGTAACAGTAATTTTAACAGTAACATACAGTAATTTTAATAGTTGAAGAGAAAAATTTAATAATTGTAACTGACTATTAAATGAAATAAAATTTGAACCAAAGGAAATTAAGTTTTAAATTATTGTTCAATAAGCAGAACATGACTTAATTAAGGGCATGCTGCGTATATCTACTTAAAATTTTTCTAAGATAAATGATGACTGAAATAAGAACTTTATTTTATTAAATTAATATATCAGATAAAAATATAACACTTTATTCACCAAATTATGGAAGACTAAGATCCCTTTGTATAGATAATCCCGAAAAAAATGATTTAGTAACATTAATTGATGAGTAATTTTTTTTAAATAATATGTATAATGAAAAAAAGTTGTATTTTACTTGAATGCATTGAATTGATAGATAACTAGATATGAAGAAATATTGAAGTTATACAAATATATGAAATGGTCTGAAATATAAAATAATAGTAATATTATATTTAAGAAAAAGACGAAAAATATAAGTAGATTAGAGGGTGAGAAATATGAAAAAATAGATAATGAGCTTACTTAAAAGTTTGATAATGGGCCCATTATTCATTGAGAATAGCCGAAAAGTTCAGTTGTACAGAGAACATAGCAAATATTCCACTACCTTAAAAAATAGTTGAAAAGACGTTAGAAGTGATGAGAGAATAGAAAAGAATAAAATAAAATGAATTTGGGGAAAATTATGTATTCTAATAAGAACCTATGAGGAATATAAATATTTTGTTATATGAAAATACATTTATAAAATTAATGTTATGGTATTTAGTTTTAATTGTATAATAAATTTTGAAAATTATACAATTAAAGCTAAATAGGGATAAAAAATCTAAACTAAGGAATAAAAAATCTATTATTTTTTCAAAGCGGAAGAACAATAAAGGCTATAAAATAATAAATAAAAAGAAATTAAGAACTAATTAAATTCTTTGTTATGCATGAAAAAACGACATATTTTGATGTTATTAATATTGCATAAAAGTGAAATTACACAATCTTAAGAAAATTCTCGGTGAAAAGAAGCGAGGTTTACAAAATTATCATCGTTAATTATAAAGAATGGAAATGGATTAAATAAATGTATTTACACAAAAATTAGAATCTAAGATAAGAACTACTATGAATTTTAAAAGGGCTTGAATACAAAAATATTACATTGCAACTTAAATAAAAATTGAACTCATGTGATTTTATATAAATCCTAATTTTTAAAACATTCAAATTCATAAAATTCTCATACACTAAAGAAGAAAGTAAAAAAATGAGATGTTAGCAATAGCAAAATAAAAAGCAAAAATGTATTCAAATCAAAGGAATTAAAATAATCAAATGTTTTAGTTATACCATGGATTTATTAATTGATGAAGAACATTTTGCATAAAAAATATTAAATTATAAATTATGGTGCTTTATGTGGGTCATTTATGCCATCTGTATTAGATGTATTAATTGACAACTTTCTCTGATGATTACGACAACCAACCCAAAGAAGAGATACCTCGAAATTCTGATAATTGCGGAGTAATGTGAATATATTATGGAGTGGATATTACTTAGAAATTTAATCAAGTTTTACTAAATTTTATTGTTAATATTTCAAGTGTTCATTAATAATTCACATGTTATGCTTATATACAAATAAAATTCTGTTGTATTTTTTCTTCAATAAAACGGGCTATAATTTAATACTTTTAAGATTATACAGTTACATAATCTTAAAGTGTTATAAAAAGTAAATAATACCATTTTGTCAATTTAATTTGAACAATTCTTTCTCCATAATCCATATTTAATATTTCATACCGTCTTTAAAAAAAAGAATTCTGATGTAAGGGATATTATGAAATGGTTAATTTCATCCAACTTAACATATAGTTTAAGTAATTGCTATTTGATTAAACGTAGCACATGTTATGAATCAATTTTTTGTTATTACATTGCAATATGTAGAATATTTTATTTTAATAAGACTATTTTTTAAAAATTGCAAAACAATGAGAATCTCAAATGTGGTCTTAATAATTTCAAAAGTATTATCATTTAATAAGCATTAAGCTTACATTTATTTAGTTTACATTTAGAGAAAAACGAAAATATTATTCTAGATCATTATATCTGGTAATGAATAATTTTATTTCCCGCTTAGGTAATTCAACTTAAAAAATGTAACCTATTATATATATTAAAATTCCTCCATAAATGAAAACAGAAATAAATTTTGAATTTATTCTTGCTATGTGCGAAATGTCGTTTTACGATGAAAAACTAAAAACAACATATAGGGTTTTTGTTCAATATTGAAAAGCATTCTTTCTTCATTAAATAATTATTTTTAGTGAAAATTTCAAAAATGTATGTTTCAGATTTTAATGGTCTTGTTTGCGTTTTCTGTTTGAAAGTTCAAAAATATTTTATCTAATTTATTAATTATTATAAATTAACTTGTTTAAGTCTCTCTATTCATTAAAATATTACTTTGCATTATTTATTCTGTGTTTCATAATATTTCTTTGTGCTTAAAGTATTAAATTTTAATTAACTTATATAAGGCTTATTTTGCTAAATCATCTCATCGTGTCTTTGTTTTAAAGTCTTAGGTCTTTAAAATATTTCTCCACACAACTTCAACCAATTTTTTAATTGTTTCCTAAACCAGTAATTTTTGTCTTTGTGTCTTTAAAATTCGTCCTTTGTGTGTGAATAAATAATTTCACTTTTACATCTCAACTTCACACAACCATACAAAAAAAATCGAATGAAACTTTCAGAAATAATATCTTCTTCTATCATTTGGACACTTCAACACAAGTCACGCATTTTACATTTTACTGAAACCCCAAATGTTCCTTTTGTGACATTTTTAACAATTTTTCGTTTCATTCAGAAGTTTTTTTGAACACATTAAGTGAAAATTAAATTTTTTAAATAGAACAAATCAAAGAATAAATTTTTGTTACATAATAACTTTTAAAGACTTGACATACTTACAAATTAGGCTTGGAAACTTAGATATTAAAAAATATTTTTCAGAATTGAAATACACAATTCTTTCATTAATGCTTTTCACAAATTGGTTTTAGGTTTTTTAAATATTATCTATATATATATAAAACTTTCCTGTATAGATAAATTTAATAATACATTTTATTAATTGAAAAGAATTAGACAAAAATATTATATTTTTTCACATTAAGAAATGTTTACATAAAAAATGATTACCATTGAATTCTATTCAAGGTTTAACTAAGTTAATTCAAGAAATTAAGTAAAAATTTATATTGGAAAGATCATTGTACATAAAATGCTTTCTAATATAAGGATGAATGGTACATGATGAATCAACAATGAAAAATGGTAGGAAGATGATACTTTTCTTCCTTATATTTAGCAGATTTTTCATGAAACTGGTATGTCGAAGATATTTTCGATTTTAATTTCAAAAGAGAAGGAAAAATGTATTTTTTTCAACTTTTTTAGTGACATACATGACAAGCAAATCAAATTTCACATATTATTAAATTAAATTGTGTAAATATTCATTATTTTATTGATAAAATGGTAAAATTAAAAAAATAAGGTAACTTGAAATTTGCATTAGTCAATTAAAAACTGCTGCATGAAATACTTCTGAAAATATCATGCTTGTAAACATTTGTCCAAAAATTTAATTTATATTTCGTTACAATTCATATTTGTATTTATATATGCGTGTATAATTATTTAAATGAAATCTATAAATATAACTATTTCTTTGTTTTAAGTTGTTCATAATTGTAAGAAAGCACATGTTTTCTTAGTAATTCTATGTTGTATGCATTTGAAACAAAGAAAAATTAAATTTTATTTATTATAATAGAGACAAATAAATTAAATAAATTCTTATGATAATATTTAAATATTTAATGTAAATCTTATTATTTTTATATAGACTATAACTTACTTCAACATGTTAAAACAAAGGTCTTAGCTAGTTAAATAATCACAAAAACATACTATATTAAAATTTTATTTATATAAATTTAATAAAATATCTATATAGCAGTTTAATTAAGAACAATATAAATATTTTCGTACTGTTGAAACTTTGAAATAAATTGATTTTGTTTCGATAATATTAAAAAAAAATTGTGTAGCTAATAATTTATTTATATTAAAATTCACATAAATGATAAATTATCATTTAAAAAATAATATGTAATTAAATTTCATTTTTGATTAATATCGTTAAAACTTTGGCAATTTATTTTATCGATGTTTTCTTATTTACAATCATATAGACTACTTTTATTTTATTAAAATTATTTAAATAAATTTTTGCACTTAAGAGAAGGTAATACATTTTTAAACTATAATATATTTATCTCTAAAATAATTTATAAATTTGAAAATTTGCCCTTAAGTATAAGCAAATGAAGTTAAGTTTGAGACCACAGCCAAGTACAAAATCGCAATAACAATTCTATATTAAAATAAATGGAAATCTATAGGAAAGAGTTACAAAAAAACTACAAAAATGCTACCTATTCTTTAAAATAATAATAAAATAGAAATAAATCCTTGTTTAAATATCTACAGAAATCACGGTGTAAAAAATTATGAAATTTTAAAGATTAAAGCATGTTTATAAAAATTAGTTATTAAAAGCTGATATTTTTATATGTACAGAAAAGTTTATACTGCTGTTTCCGTGAAACATTTTTGTTTTAATATTAAAAACTACTTAAGGTATAACAAAATTTTGACAATAAAATTTTGATGAAACATTTTATTACTTTTATGAATTATATTCAAATTGCATATGGAAACAATATGGACAGGTATATCTATTATTAGCATTTTTGAATGTTTCCTTTCTTAAAACTTTATAGCACTAATGCTTTGATTTTAATATGAAGTTCTAATCGTGAATTATTATTTTTCTATTGAGTTATCAGTTACAGATGTGGGTGATTATTTCATGATAGTTTGAAAAATTCAAATGTATTGAACGATATAAAATTACATGAGAAAACTCAAATAATGAAAACTTTTAATAATGTTCTTTTAGTTGATGTTGCATGGCATTAGAGTTTCAATCTTCTTCAGATATAAAATTATATTAATATGTTTTTATAGTTTTGTTTTCAATTTGGGATGTCAGTGTATAGACATAAACATTGCAAGAAATGACAGGATCTATGTTTTTCAAATTTTAACTTTTACCAATATGGAAGATTTATAATGATAATATTTTTACAATGGCCAGGAAATGCATAGAAATCGGTCAAAAATGCTGTCAGTGATTTTAGGATTCAATAACATTAAAATTATTTCTTCAGATAAAACTGCTATGCATCAAGAAGATGAATATGATGACTAGGGTCATTTCGAAAATTTAAATTCTTCTTTATATGAAAATTTGAGCACTATTTTAATGAAAGTAGTATTTTATCTGTAAAATTTTATTCGTTATATCTATATATTCTAACTTAGTATGAATATCATACATAGCAATTTCTCAATAATATGAAGTGTCACTATTCGATCCATGTTACATGTGATTACTAAATCAGCGGAAATTTACAATTCAATCTAAATTTTGAGTCATTAGAAATTTGACTTGGCATGAAAATGGTTGAATCAATAATGTTTTATATTCCTAACACGTAGTTACATAATGTCAACATTAAAATAAAGGATCCTTTAATTCAAATGGATAATACAACATTATAATACTCTTTAATTGCCATGCTCATCTTCATTTTGATAATATAATGGGACTTTTAAATAGTAATTAGTGTCTAAATTTGTAACTTGGGCAAACGTAGACTATTACCTAGGTTTAAATCTTAATGTATAACAATATACTTAGAATTACTTCTGGGTGTATAACAGAAGCCATACATTCAGAAGTAAATCTAATCATATTGTTGGTTGACATCAGTAGAAACGTAAACCCTCTAATGAAAAATGCAAGAAAATAATCGAAATAATTTCGCTTTGCATTTTAATTCAAAAATATTAATGGCAAATGTCAACCTAATAAATAAAATAGAATGCTTTGTTTTGTCATAATTATATCTATAATTCACTTTACTTAAAATTAATTAAATATTGTAGTTACAAATTTGAAATCAAAAAGTATAGTTCATAAGAGACTCATATAATCAATATAAAAAATTAAGAAAATTTAAAATAGTAAAATAAGAATATATACATTAACATTGAAAAGATTAAGTACAATAGAACTTATTTAATAAATAAAGACTTTGCAGATTATACAAAAAATTATTACTGTAAGATCTGACAAATTACGACGCGGGCTTCCGTATTCATAAAACAATATACACTACTCAAATCAATTAAAAGATATTGAGGTTAAGCTAATCTTACACTTATTTTGTGTGGTTTATTGATAATTTATGGAGAGTAGAAGTTGATTATATGAGATTCAAATGACATTTTTTGGAAGGAAAAGTGCGTTTTATTGAGCACATTTTGGAACAAAAGAAAAAAACTCTGCATATGACAAAACACATCAGAATGGTATTTTCTGATAAGAAAATCACTTTCAGTAGAGAGGGGATAGTGTTCCAGAATCCGGCAACAATAAACAATTTTAAGGCTTCTAGTCAATGATGCTTTCAATGAGAGGTTGAGCTGTATTGGCTGAGATATGATAATTTCAACTGTTGATTTCATTTTCTTTCTCTATACAAGACTAGATACATACACGTTTTTGGAAGTTTTCTTGCACGATGCCTGTCTTAATTTGACAATTTTCAGCTGAAAGAAGAATTTTGCCCGCTTTTTTCTGAGTATAATTTGGAAAGGCCTTTCTAAAAGAATTTACTGCAGAATTGTGAAAAATCTTTTGTAAAGTGCAATTAATATGCTACACATATAAATTGCCTTATAGAGGGCAAAAAATGGATTAGGAAATCTTTATGTGTTCACTTTGGTCTAAAGATTTCTTTAAAATGAGATATATCATAGAAATCACTTTTTGATTAAAATAAACTTGGAGCGAAAATATCAAGGAAAATTTAAAACCCTTAATGTTGCGTTATTCGATTTATATATTTGAACATGAACAATATGCTAAATTTAAGTACTCGTTACATTCAAGTTATATTTATAACATAATCAAGGAATTTTTAATTGAGAAATTTTTATGTTTATCTATACGTTTTTTGTGTTAATTCATATTTGGTGTTTAAATAATGAAAAAAACTAATGTTTTCTAAATCATGTTCCGATTAATAAAAAATACAGATTTTAAATTATTTTCGTTTATATACTTTAAAGACATTACCACAGTTATTTTCTGTTCAATATGACCAAAAAACACATTAAAACGTGAATAGTTACCTTTAATTAGAAATTACGGATGCAACAAAATATGAAAAATCTACCAAATATTTAAAGATGCCACAAAGAGATTAAAAGTGCGTCTTGGCAAATAACCAAATTTGATGTAAATTTTACCTAATTTTGTAGCATGATTTCTCTAAATATTATTGAAACAATAAATTTTATTTCCATTTCGTTATTATATGGAAATAAATACAAAATGTATTCTAGACAAATTTATAATTTAAACTTGTTTTGTTTAAGTTTAACTCGAATATGTTAGAAAAAATATTAAAAAATTGTATATTTAATATCATATCTTGCGATTTTTTTAATTTATTTTAATGCATTTTTTTTATTTTAAATATGTGTCAATAATATAGTTAATCAATATGATAGTAAAATAATTCTGTCTACATATATAATATAGGAAAAATATATCTATTACATTAATTATTTATATTATATTAGGTAAAATAATTTTCATTTAAATTTTATATACACACAAAGATATTTATAAAAAAGTAATTAATTTTTTTCTATACCGATTTTGCTCTAAATTGTTTTATTATAAAGTATGCTAAATTTAGTGAGCACATTACATTTGTATTTGTGTAATCTAAAATTATTTGTATAATTATTGAAAATTTCTTATAGATTTACTTGTTTTCAACCAGTGTTATATTAGTAATGATGAAATTGTAAATAATAAATCTAAGTTAACAATATTATTATTTATGGAAAAATTATGCATCAGTTTTCAAAAAGAATAATTTAAATTTCACCTTTAATTTGTTTTCTTATTACCTTAAAAGATCAAGATATATGTTATAGTTTTAATGTAAAACAGCGGTACGTAGGTGATTAAATTTTAGCATATGCGCCACATAGCAGTGACTAAAATTTTCAATATTTTGTACTATGAAATTGAAACATTTTTAAAGAGAATGTTCTTCATTTTTCATTTAAGTAGGTAGAAAGTAGGCCATTTTATTCATGAGAAATGATTGAAAAAAAGTGAGATAATTTGTTTGCTTTGAATAATGAATAAGATGTCTAAACAAAATAATAAACTGAAAAGAATTGATAACTTTGGAACGCTCACAAAATCAAAATATGTTAAAAGAAATGTTAGAAATATACTAAAGCTTCAATTACGTGCTATGGAATTCTAATTTGGTGAATGATGTGTTACTTGAGAAAATAGTCAACAGGCAAGACATTTATGCAAAATAGATATCAGTATTTAAAGTTAATAGTAAGAAATAGATCAAAATACGAGTTTTACTTTTTATTCAATATCTCCAGATATTTACAAACAATAAAATTTAAATTCAAATTGTTCATTGTTCATTGTTCTTGTTGAGTTATACAAGGACCAAAATTTGGTGTTTTATTTATAGGTGTTTCTTTTTCAGTTGTGTGGGATAATTATTAAAACATAAATGGTTGCAGAGGAGATTTCATATATAGAATTGAGAAATAATTTATTATTTTCATTGCGAATATGATATGATTTAGACAGTTTATTATTAGTAGTTCGTATGAATACGAAATATCCAAATTGAAAAATTGTTGACCTACTAACTACATTAATAACTGTAAGGGCTTATAAGTCTTGAAAAATAGCTCAATAATATCTTTTGATAATCAATGATGAATGATAAGGCACTTAGACATATTGTGGTTCCTTATATATCAGTAATTAGGAAAAATATTTCCATCATGGGTAATAAAAAACAGTTTTATATTGTTTTGTCAATATACGTTTTTTTTTTAAAGAAACAGTTCTTAGAAATGAATGACTAGCATTATATCGAGACAAGAATTCATCACAAGCGAGACTTGCCAAATGGGAAGATCATTGACCAAATGTCAAACATAGAAACAATTTAGAAGAAAAACCTTTTTTATGAAAATGTGATAGATTATCCAATCATTCTATGATATATTTATCAGTTTCATACTTTCAAATGTGTGACAATGCTTTCAGATTAAAAAATCTTACTTCGTATTGAATTTTATTTTGAATTTAAGGAAGTTAATTTTGCTTACTTTTATGAAATGAACATAAGCTACACAGTGGAAGAAGCCCATTATTCCCTGAATTGCTTTCGATTGTTAATCAGATCAATTGATCAATTGAAAACTGCATATATATATATATATATATATATATATATATATATATATATATATATATATATATATATATAAAGATATTTCTTCACTTGAAATGTAAATTGTATAAACAAACACATTACATTCTTCTAATAACTAGTTGGTACAACCTTAAATCTTGGAAAAATTAACATTTTCCTTGGCATGGATCTAGCAAATTGCTGATACAGTTGTTGAAGGCGTCTTGCTCCAAGATAAAAAAAAAATCATTTATAACAGTAATTAGATTCATTTTAAAACTTTCGTTTGAGAGAGAGAGAGAGAGGGAAAACAAAAGATCTCTTGACTACAGAGAGTTAAAAAATATTGACTTAAAATAACAGTCTGAAACCAAAATACGTGCTAGATGTTTTTCAAATTAATGTGAAGTTGACTGAATACTTTTGCAAGAGGTATGGTGCTGCTAAAATGGACCATTTTCCTAAGTAAATATTAAAATACTAAATGAGATCATGGAATTGTAAATATATTGAAAAGAGATGTGCTGTTAACAATTATATCAAAGTATGAGATCCAATGTGCTCTTTGCGAAACTATAACTTTATCGCTTAAGTAGTGAATAATAAAGACGCTGTGTTTACGCAACTCATATGGCTACTAACCTAAAGGTCATTATTTAACATAAACTGTGTTGTATGATTTCATATTGCTTTCATAGTATTTTTATCTTGACATTTTTAAGACCTTGGTGGAAGAAGCAAGATTTATCAAACAAAGATACATGTTTTGTCTTCAAAAGAGAGAAATCGTCTTCTCTGATCAAGCATAACGCTTCTTCCAAAAAGTTCTCATGAAATAATTTTAACAAAACGTTTTTCTAGCTATTTTTATTCTTAAGATATTATGAGACTGAAAGAGAGGGGTTTAAATGTTTTACTGGTTACTTAAAATATAATATGAGATTTAAGAAATGTCTTTTTAAATCTTTTGAGAATTTTTTAGTTAACTTTATACCAACAAAAATTTAAAGAATTCTTAAAATTTAATGTAAAATAATTTATTAAGAAATTCTCAAATGTATGGAATTTATTAGTAGCTAATTTTATGTATAAATTTCTAAAAACTATGTACGAAGATGATTAATTATATGAGGCAGATATTGATGTGTAAAATTTAATCAATTATATGATGTGGTTCTCTACAACCATTGTAAATAAATATTATGTGCCACACTTTGAATTATGAACTATTTAATGAATAAAATATTAAAATGCTAATTTCAATTATTTTATTTAATAAAATTAATTGTGTTGTCTTTCAAATTCGTAATTTAAATTACATTAAAATTATTTTAATATTATAAATTCAATAAAAATATGATAATGTAAATTATGTGACACATTCTTTATTATTATAAAATACTGGTATCGAGACATATAATTAGTATCTAAATTTTTACTAATTATTTTTTTATTTAACACAAACTTTTTTATTGCTTAAACAAACATAATACATTACAAAGAAATATATTGTTCTCCATTTGAAACTAAAAAAATACATAAAAAGATTATTATCTTTATTTGTATAGTAAATTTAGCTATTGAATTTTCTTATTCTCTTTATGGAATAAGATAAAAATATATTTATCTTAAAAGATATATTTATTTTAAAAATAAAGATGTTTGTTACTTTTATAGATTTAAAATCATTCACAATATATATTCTATTTAATATATAAGATCTTTATATTAATTAAAAACAAACAAATTTTATAAATATCTGTAACTTTTAAAAAGAAAAATTTGTTTTAAAATTTTTGTGTTCATATTAATTTAAATAGCAGTCTCTGAAAAAAAATTTTGTACAGCAATTAAGTTTTATTTAAACTATCAATTATGTGACATATTATTTGAATTCTAATATGAACTATTAGATAAACAATCTATACAATATTATTAATTTATTAAATTTATTATGATGAAAATTATTTCCAAATCTATCCTAAAATTCTTGAAATGTTTCTGAAGCGAAATTTTCTCTTTTGTGATTGTATTTTATTTTAAAGATGGCAAGTTTTCTCTGAAACTAAGAAGTTTTCCGGAAAAGTTTCTTTAATCGTAAATAACTATCCACCTGGAAATTACCCCAAACATCCTTTTAGAGAAAGTAAATTAAGCCTTCCATTGATAAGAAATACTTTCAGAAATATTTATTATTTTCCCCTTTTCTATATAAATACAGTTTTAATTTAGCCTCAAAAGAACTTTATTGTTATATATTTTTAAGACATGCCTTTTATGAAATATCAACATTTGTATAACTACTATACACAAAACAAAGTTCTGTATGGAATTAAACATGAAATACTTTTTTAATTAAATATTGCATTGCGATGTAATATTTTTATCATACAAATGAAAGGTTTTATACAGATACTAATTGTTAATAAAAATCTTTTCGTAAAATGCATTATTTTATAAAATTGTTTCACATTATGCATAGCGCAAATCACATTGATACACTAATATTAATATTTTCCTTAAAATTACAGAGGTATATTGAATCTTGTATCCCTAAATTAATTTTCCGTTTTTTTTGCATTTTGTTGGATTTCAGTAATTTGAACTAAATTTAGAATAACATGTATAATCATATTTCTTATATATTTTAATATTTTATGTAACTTGCATTATTGATGAACATTTTGGTCTGTTCATTCACTATCAACAAGAAATAATAGAATATGATAAATATTTTATTCATCACTTGTAAGGATAAATGCATAAATCATTAGAAGTGCATTTCAAAATAATTAACACCCTATAAATAAAAGTGACATTTCTGAATACGCTTCGTAAGAAATAAATATAGTAATTTTTTACGAAGCATTCATAAAATCAGATTTTGTTAAATAAACATGTATATATTCTAGTAGTCTTATTAAAGTTCTCTTTGTCTTTAATTTTTCTTAGGAGCGTAGAATACCACACCTCTTATTTTTCCAAAGTCCATTGTAGAACCCCATCTAGCTAAAGCTGGGACTCAAATATTCCAATTTTAGGCGTACAGAGGAGTTCAGCAAAGCAAAATAGTGAAAGGAAAGAGAAACTCAGTTAAAGAGATTGATGGGCATAGATGCAGATGGTAACATTTAAAAGCAAATAACTATGCAAAAATGACTGCAAAGCTCAACCAGCATCTGTATTCTTCGGTATCAGTGATTACAATTAGAAAGCGCTTTCTTAAACAGAACATTTATGGAACTTCAGAAATTCCCAAACCTTTGTCACGAATGTTAATATAAAAATCATTTATTCAATAGTTTCACGCTCACAAAACATGGTCAAATGAAATGCAGTAAAAATAATCGAAATATGGAGAAGTATAGAGAAATTTCAGCTAAATCATTTTTAGAGTGCAAGCTTTGTTTCCTGTAAAAGTGTATCCGTTTAGGATGATAATGCTCCGATCCTTGCAGAGGGATTTGCTCGGTCATGGTTTGATGAGCACGAGGATGAAGTTAAGCCTCCAAGTCATGGCTTGTAATCTCCTGATCTGAATATATTTTTTCAGTATGGTCTCTTTTTAAGGATTCAATACTGAATCGATATTCTCCAGCAGAATCTTTCCCAAAACTTTCACAATATCTCCATGAAAAATGGTTTAATATTCCTCAAAACACTATTCAGCATTTGTGTCACATTCTCATGTATATCTTAATTGCATCATATACCAAAAGTGGTCAGGTCCTTCATCATACTACATACTAATAAATGATTATAAAATCTTTTGATTATTTTGTTAAATACTTATAATACTACCTTTTTAATTTAATTTTTATAAATTTCATTTTTTTTTTAAAAAAAAACTATATTCATTACGTTCTGTTTTCAACTTTTGGAGACATTTTGAAAACTGACTTCTAAAGAATAATTCTAGAAATTTGTCTTATTGGTTTAATATGAATAATTATAAAGTTTCACTTTGTTTGACTTACATTTTTAAGAATATATATTTTCTAATGTTTTAACTATATTTTGTATGACATTATTGCAGAAAACAAATTACTTAGCACTCTTATATTTTTCCAAAAAAATGATATCAATATTTAATTTTTCAATATTAAAACTAATTTATTTCCATAATGTAAGTCTGCCTTTAAACGAACATATATTTTAAAATACATCACTTTTTTCCGAAATATAATGCGTTATTTGCAAAACAAAAAATAAATCTAATACATTAATAATTTTAATGGATGAAATTTTAACGGATTAAATTAATTATTTTTATTTTTTAAATTTTATGCTTCATTTATTTGTGACTAAATATAATTGGATTTGGTAATTATCTACATTTATAAATAATTAAAAAAATTAAAAATATATTGCTCATGATAAAGTTAACTATTCATTTATGAATTTTTCTTAATTTTTCTTATGTGTCCTATAATCATCATTTTTTTAAAGAAACATTCGAATTAACTTTATTTTAGTAAAATAAAATTCAAGTGCATTTTTCATTTTTTTAAGTGAAAATTAGTTGCACTAAAAATTATATTCAGTATTAATATAATAAAAATATGATTGCATTTATATTTAGTCCAAAATTCTTATATGTATTAAAACTATCCTCAAATTAACTCTGAGGATTTATCATTGAATAATCGATGTAAATGCAAATCAATTGAAAATATAATTTCCTAATTAAAATCTTATGTAATCATCTGTCTCATATTTTGTAAATATGTTTACAAATTCAACAAAAATTTACACAGTTGTTTTTCTTTAAAAAATAATAAATAAATTATATATAATATTTTAAACAATAAGTAATTAGCTCTTAAGCATATTGTTATTTTCAGTATGCATTAAAAATAATTACAAAATTAATTTTACAATACAGATTTTAAGTACACAAAACATAGAAACAGAAGTTGAAGAATTTGGAAAAATATAACCTAAAAAGTAAAATGTGCAAGTATAAAAATGCATCAAATATTTTATTTAATCACTTTCTTGGTATTGATGGACCAGAAGTCCGTTAAGAAATTTTTACATAGTACAATGTGACGATATGGTATGCAATATCAACATAAAGTTCATTAAGCCCCCATTTCATTGAAGATGAAAAAGGCAATGCCTCTTATCATCACTTAAGAACACTATACTCCTTTAGTGAACGAGTTATATTTTTAGAATTTGAAAAGCTTTTTCTTGGAAAAAATGTTCCGTTGAATAAATAATGGCATCAGTAGGACGGAATGATAGCCATACAACTAGAGAATCTTTAGCTATTTAGGAAATTACTTTCCAAGATGAATTATTTCATGTGGAATCATTTCACTGACACCTCATACATGACCCATGCTCCAGGTCTTACACCACCAGATTTTCAGAAAATTAATTTCTAATTCATTTTAGTTTTTTTCACATAGCTGCGAAGTTTATAAATAATGATTTCAGGAAGAAATTCAAAATTTTAAGTTATTTTCGTGTTTTGTTTGAAAATTTAATTCTGATTACAATACTTTTCTTTAAATTAAGAATAATTTTAGTCACAATATATCATAATATAATAATATTTAAATTTTATGAAAAAAATGTAAAAAGCATCATTTTTCAAATATTTCCAATGTTAAAGAAAGATAACTTTAGTACAAAGAAGCTTTATATAGATTTCCGTACATAGTTACTTTAGGATTAAATTATTGATTTTTTTTCATCTTAAAGAAAATCTTTTTTGTTAATATTTATTATAAATTGTAAAATATATAACTTGATTACAGTCTCAATTTTAATAAAGTATCAAGTATAAATAATAAAAATCCACTTTAACATTTGCATAAAATTTTTAAAGAAATTTTTAATATTTCTATAAAAGATTTATTTTTATCGTAATAGGGAGAATAATTTCTTCAGTTTTCCTGAAAATAATTTACTAGGAACGATTCTAATTTGCTACATACATACTACTCGAAAATTTTGAGCTAATAGCAAGGTGGTATGAAAATGCTTAGAAAGATGAAAGGATTTTCTTATAAACTACCTATTAAAAAATATTGAAAAACGTTTCATTCATATTACAACAATGCAACAATTTCTCACTCCAAAATCACTATTAAATTTAACAAAGTAGAATTTATCAAGAAATAAATAAATTTATAAAAAAAATTAAAAATAATGAAATTAATAAATTTATCAAGAAATTACTTATTTTTAATAAAGTATTAAGAATGTGTAATTTTATTATTTAGTTTTTAATTATATAATGGAATTACCCCACTTACACATGTAATTGTAAAAAAAATTCTTTTGATACACTTTTCAAATCAGAACTTTGATAGTCACTAGGTATATTTTTAAGAAGATATTGTAATAAGTATCGATAAATATTACATGCAAATTTATGATTGTGAATTTCATTATCATAGTGTTCAGCAGTTTGTGTTGCTGAGTGTAATTTTTTGCTGAACAATAAATGAAATACGGTGATCATTTTTTTCAATAAATAACGAAAATTTTACTTTTTGTAACATTTCCTCAATATTCTTAACTTATACGTCACAAAAATGATTTCATAAACGTAAGTTTTCTAAAATATTTTTTAAAATTTGATATTTTTCTAGCTTAATTAGTAAGTAATTTTAAATATTTTCCTTTGAAATTGATTAAGTACAAAGATATTTTAACTAATTTCTACATGTCTAAAGAAAATTGGGAAATGTAACACAATTAAATATTGTTGCAACTGAAAAAATTCAAAAAACAAAAACTTTGTGCTTAGCCTGAAAAATAACGCTCAATTATTTTCAAATTAATCTCTTCTTTTAAAAAATAAATTTCAAAATATTGCAAATAATCTTAATAATATTGCAAAAAATCAGCTTGGGAGTCATAATTGCATTTATATATTTTCAAAAGTATAATTATTTCTGTAAAATTTATTTAATTTCATATAAAAATATATGTACCATATAAAAATTCATTTAATTTTTACATGATAAATTAAATGAAGTTTACTGAAATTTTTAGATATAAAAGAACCTTTGTTTAAATACTAAGAACCAAATAATCAATTACTTAATTTTTTCGAATGCAATGATTTATGTATTAAATATAAAAGGTATATATTTCAGACAGAAAATAATTGAATATTATGAAAGAGTAATAGGATTGTGCTCCTATGAAGCCAATTTATTAATTGTATACAAAAACATTTTAAATTATTAACTTTTTATACACATTTGATGTGTAAATTAATGAAAAACTTTTCTTGTTTTGGTTAATCATTGAAAGAGTATTTTGCACCAAAATTCGTGCCAAGGTATTGCTTTGCCTTTAACATTTTACTGAACAATAAACAGAGTTTAATATTTGATTGAAGTATGTTTCACTAATGCTTAATTTGTGTAAATATAACAAAGATACTTTGATATGTTTAATAAGTTATTAAAATAAGTTTTTTATTTTAGGTATCCATTAAAATATATACTCTACAAGCAAACCAAAGCAATGAATAATGTTTTATAATTTCAAATTTCCTATCATTACTACTTCAATTAACTAATAAGAAAATGTTTTAATGAATTTTATTTACGTTCGTATATTTCATTCATCACAATGTAAAACTCTAATAATAGTTTTTGAGAAAGTGTTATACAACTATTTCTTATGAAATTTAAATTCAATCTTAAAGTAGAAAAAGAAATTATTTAAAATTTATTAGTTACATTAAAGATAATTATATTTGTAGTTTTTTCCATTTAATTTCTTTTTTTATGAAGAAAGAAAATATTGATTAAATCTTATAGTATTGAATATTTCTGCTAATTTTCTAGTCTACATTGTTAGAACCTTCAAAAACTTCCGGTGAAAGTTTTTAAATCAATAAATTGATCATTTAAAGTGATTAACGGCTTGTATTTTATGTAGAGTCATAAAAAATATTTTAGTAAGCGCAGTAAGAAGTGCTTAAATAATAAAATAAAATAAAGTTACTTTTATTGCCATGAAAGTCACAAGTTTTAGACATTTGCTATCAAAACGTGAGGCTGTAACGAAAGATATTATTTAAGTGTCTATAAAATGTCTCCTAACTTTATAGGCTTTAGGTTTTTTGGCTTAGACCCAAAGTAATTTAACGATTTTATTACAATCATTAACAAATAGGAACTGTTAGTATGTAATAAATTGTTTGTATAGTAAATGTATTGCTCAGATTTTGTAAAATACTTGGCTAAGATTTTTGTTCTAAATTTGTAACTTACGCTTTTAAGAATATTAATAATATATAAAAATACGAAATCAAACCCATTATAAAATTTCTTTAAATGTATTTTAAGTAATTCGTTAAAATAACTTATATTTCAAGTTCTCCTTCCTTTAAAAGTGCTTTAAAGTGCATCCTTTAAAACTGCTTTAAGAAATGACCAATAAAAATAAAAAGAATTTTACCCGATATATTTATTCAATTAGTTTTATTGTCTAAATTTTGCTTTCCGACAACTTTAGGGCCGTCAATGGCAAGAATCTGTTTGCTCATTATTTATCATCCAGTTCCAAGCCGATTTCTTTTGGCCAACACTCACCCATGGCCGTAATGGCAGGAGCCAGGCTGTCAAACAACCATGAATGAATTTCCGTGACCATCAGAAAACCGGCTTAACCAGCAGAGATGCGGCATTCAGCCAGCAGTTTGTGTTTGCTGGGATATCACTTATATTAAGTAATTCTGACAGTCAATCATAACTATAATAAGTGAGCATAAATAATTTTTTTTTTAGTATAGAAAATTTTAATTTTAATCTTACACTCCAAAATAATATTTTACAACTCTTATTTCTCTAAACAACATACTTATTTATTAATCAATGTATATTTTATAAACAAAGCAGTTATCGATATCATAATAGCAAAAATTACCTTTATATATATATATTTATTTATACGATACATACCGTTGACATCAGATCTCTATATTTTTACTATTGTCTCAATGTAATAAATTTAAACAGTGGAATCTTCTTCACTGGAATACAACTCGCTTCTGTCGTAGATTTTATTTTTTAAAAAATAAAATAAATATTTGTGATGGAGAAAAATATGTTCAGCATCGGATTTTCTCCTTTTTTTATTTTTTCAGCAAGGATCTTTATTGTTTTCGTCAATTTTTGAAAATAAATCATTTTCACCCATTCTTACGAAAATGCAGTTATAAATAGAGTAGGAATCTAACAGTTAGTATTAATTACCATATTTCCTTTGATACAAATATAGGCATAGACATAACAAATAATTTTGAGTTTACACAGATGGATTAAGTCCTCAAACATAACGTTTTTTACACAATTTTCTTGTGTTACTAAACTTTTGAAATCTTTTAAGTAAATTTACTGAAGTATTTACATTTATTTCAGTCATGCCGATAATGTTGTTTAGGAATTTCCTTTTTGTTTTAAAATTTAAATTGTAAAATTTCCAGCAATAAGTGATAATCATTTTATATCTTACATCATCAAATTACAATTTATCAATCACAATATTACCAGATCTCACGTCATATTATTTAATGTAATTAAAGTTGTATTTTCCAGTTATTAATTTTTAATACATTTGATTTTATTTATATCAAGTATCGTATTGTATTTCCTTTTATAAATTACTTATATTTTTCATTATAAACAATAATGACAAAATTCTTTAACAAAAAAGTTTGGAAATTACAACTAAGAAAAGAAACTGCAATATTCTTATAATATCTTTCTCAGAAGAAATTTAATTAAGCTATTATTGTCTACCGCCTTCAAGTTGAAGTAAGAAGGAATTGTATGTGACAAAATCGCAATCATTGCAATAAAGATTTTTTATCTTATTCTTTATATATCGTGTGATAAATGAAAGTGTGATAATGTCATATTCAGTATATTCTTCACAACAACGCATTCTTTTCAATATAGGAAACGAAAATGTATTTGAGTTAAGTTTTTTGATTGTGTGCAATCATTTCTGACTCAATCATCTATCAAAGATAGTTTATTACTATTTTTTCAACGTACTAGCAATATAAATATGACAATGAAGAAATATTTCTATGGATATAAATAGTAGTTGATAAATAATTGAGGACATATGTTCCTGTGCTATTTTCTAATATTTCACTTCCTTACCTTAATCAATTGAAATCATTATTCGGAAATTGTATAAAAAGTATGACTTTATAAAAATTATTTTCATATTGTAAAACTAACCTTTTTTTTTTTTGAAGAGTTTTTAATATCATAAATTTTAATTCAATGAAAAAGAATTTTTCAGTAGCATTTATTGAAGTGAGCATTTAATACAAATACCCTTTAATGAAACATTAGAGAAATCAATATAACAATTTATATCTAAGTACAATTGGGGAAAAACTTTATACTTAAAAACTTTGATAAAAAAATTAAATAATGCAAATATTTTAATCCAATTTATAAATTAATTTACCATGAAATATTTTACCATAGCAAAGTATAAACTTCAATTTTGCACCATCTCAAACTTGATCAATTTTCAAATTTTTTTTACTTGTTCTTATCGTAGCAGAAGTTGTTATAAATTACATGGGGCATATGTAAAAATACATTTTAAAAAATTTTGGAATAAACTTAATAATGTGTATATTATTTTAAGTAAAAATATATAGAGTTGTATGACTTGGAGTGGTTTTTTAGTTAATGAACTTTCTAAAAAATCATATAAGAATACAAAATTAACCGATTCACAGCCTCCACGACGTATCTATTATGTCGCAGTAAACTGGTGCAAAAGAGGTAACAATGGTAAAGATACGTCAGAACTCTCCTGTTCAAAAGCGGTCTGCGACGGCAGACATATGCCAAAGAGTTTTCACCGAAAGCAGTCACGACGTATATTTCCGCATAGTAGAAACCACTTATGTTAACTTTCCCTCTAAGCGATGGTTTGATTGATCGGTCTTAATCACTCTTACTATACTCCTAGAAGACTTTTCTTTAAAAACTATAACCCAGTCTGAGTTTTCGCCAAATATCTAAAATAATCATTACTTTTTACCCAAAATTCAGTTTTAAAATTTAATAATCTATAAATTTGCTACCTTAGAAATAAAATGCAAGATTATACAATACATATTATTTTTAATTTTCGTTCATAAGCTAATTGATTTAGTGATTTTATTGCACAAAAATTTTAAAACTCTATGCACTTTTAAATTACTAATAATTGCTTTCCTTTCTAAGCTAAATTTTGATAACTTTCCTTCTTATACTAATTATTTCATACATTTTAGTTAATTTAATTCAATTTTTATTGTTTTTGATGGCATTTTTATCAACTAGCGATTATTAAAATAAACAAATAAATTTCGTAAATGGAAATTATTTAACTTCCAGAAAGATCTGATGGCTGTAATAGTAAAATCGATAGGTTTTCCATAATTAATAATATTTACCTTAAGTTCTAATTACCATAATTCATTTAATTTTCATTTTTATTTTTGTGCATTAGGAATAAATTTTAAGTTTACTCTCTGCATATTACATTTTATTTCGTTATTAGTTTAATTTCTTTTAACATACACTTCAAATATTGATAATAAAAGAGGAGTATCATTTTAAGGCAATGGTGTAACATGATTGTCATAAGAATAGGAGTCGATAATATAATACATGTCTTGACTATTATTTCTTTTTAATGAAACATGATATTAAAAAAATATCAATAGTATAGTCTTTGTTCTGCTGTGAAAATCATTTTATTCAATATATATTTTATTTACTTGCATACATGTAATAATTTTTCTACATGACGTAATGATAAATTTCTAGGAAAGAATTTATGAAAATAAAGCTCCTTTCTAGAATTGTATTGCTACAATTTTTAATGTAGAAAGCTCTTTTATTTTAGAAAGTGTATGAAATGGAATGATCCTTTCGAAATAGGGTATTAGTGATTAGTTAAAATCATATTTTTGCTACATCCATTCAATAAAACATTTAATTTAGAGAAAATAATTATTTTATTACCAAATTTATTTTTAAAATAAGCAAATTATTATTACGGTAATTCTACAAATAATTGTCTTTAACGCGATCCATATTAGATATAAGAGAAAGTTTTAAATATAATAATCTTAACTAGAGAATTTCATGTTGTAAAATTGTGAAATATCTACTTTAATTTAAAAATTAATTTTTCTGATTTATCTTTTAAACATAAAATGGTATATTCCATATATGATTTATTGGGTCATTAAAATAATATTCATGAAAAATATAAATAAATTCATGAATATTTTAATTGAGATTTGTTTTAGGAATGACAGTAAAATAAGTCTCTAATCGATTAAATAAAGAATAAATACACTACGAAAATTTATATCTCTCAATCAAAATTCAACTTTTAAATTAAGAGATTATATTCCTACAAAGTCCTTTTAATTAAGAGACTATATATAAGAGAGAGAGATAATGTATAAAAATACTTTTCATTCACTGGCGCGTGTAATATTATGTTGCGAATGCAGCACCATTTTGTAAAAATATTTTTATGTAATGAAGGAAGAAAGAACTCATGGTATATTATTATGTATTATTTAACGTGAATTGAAAAGTCAATAGAAAGCAACTCATTATAATATTATCAATTTTCTTCATATAAATCTGGTGCTTTTGGCAAATTAAATAATATTTTTTTCTTTTAATTTTATGTATTCATTTAATTCTTCTGAATAAATTTCATTAAACTTTTGCGAAATTAATGATAAAGACAGTTGAATATTGAAGGCTAAAATTATTTTTTCTAAATTTTTATAAGTATTCGACAAATACTATTTCAAACTGATTCTTATTTACGCGAGAGGAGTTTGTTTCCAGGAAGAAAACTATTTATGTGTGACTTCCTTTACGATTTAAGCATGTTTCCTGTTAGTCAGGGAAATAATGAAAGAGGAGAATGTTTATTTATGGAAATAAAGCTTTTTAATTATTCTAAACAGATGAGAAATTGCTTTCTCTTCCTGATTCATTACCACAAATTGATGATTATATTCTACTTTTGTAATAACAAAAAACTTACATAACAGCGCACATTACATTCAAAAGTATTTTCAGAAATTTAGATCAATAAAAATCATGGGTAAATCAATAAATTCTTTCCAGTTAGTTTTTTTAATTTAAAAAATTTAAATATTTACTCTAATGAATAAACCCTAAAAAGAAAACATAAAAAAAGATTTTAAACTTATATTGTATATAATTTCCTACTTAAAGAAAAGACAAATTTTTTATAAAAAATATAAATGGAATAGACTATTATAAATGACAGTAAAATAAGTCTCTAATCAGTTAAAAAAAATTAGCGACGAAACTTAACAATTCTCTATTATGCATAAGTCTCTTTAAATAGGAAAATTTATATAGATATATTATAATTATATAAAGGATTTGCATTCGTAATACAATAAAATATTACGAATGAAAGAACTTTTCCTAAAATATTTTTATAATGAAGTAATAATAGCCTCTTAGTATTTTGTTGTACATTATATTATGTCAAATTAAATATAAGTGAATAGTAATGGTAGTCATTATAAATTTATAAGTCTTTTTCGTACAGTGGTTTTACTAAATTACGTTGTAAATATTCTTTTGTTTTTATTTGTAATTATACATATAGTTCAGTTGATGTACGCTAGACTAATATTTAAAAAATAACTCCAGTAATGCACTTGTGAAAATAAATATTCCCTTTATATTGGAATAAATTTAAAGTAACAGTTTAAGCTACTTAGTAGAACATGCACTAAAATATATTTCAATTCAGATTAACAAATGAAGTTAATTTCCATGAGCTGTGACAAGTGATATTTTATCTTAGGTAGTTCAATTACGATTTGAAAAAAGACCAATTTAGTAAATAAATTTAGGAATTAACGCTTTTAAATAAAAAAAAATTATCTATTGAAAAAAGATAATAAGTAATATATATTTTATTCGGTTAAAAAATTTAATTAATTAATAAATTCAATAAATTTTTATTTAATTTATACTGTTGAGTTCTAAAAATGTATAAATAGTCTAAATCAGCTTTGCTATGTGTGCTGAAAGTATTATAATATTGAAAGGGTTTGAAAAATATTTATTTACTTGCTTTAAGTAATTATTAAGTTTCTACTTCTGTAACTTTTAAAATTGAATCAATGTGACATAATAACGTTGCTTAAAGTAAATTGCTAACTGTTCGCCTTCATTGTTGTAGCACGAGATAAAATATGGCTATTGGTTTGACATAATAAGTCAGTGCGAACCTCTGGTTTCTTTAAAGTGTTTTATTCAACAGCAACAACAAGACTAGAGAAAAAGTTAGAAGTACAGTATGAAGAAATGGAATCACATGACCTAACACAGCGCCATCTATAGGAAATGAATGTTAATTAGTTTAAGTGGAAGGAAGAAGATGCAACATCCTCCAACCGCAAAAGGATAAAATTTTAATCTAGCTAAAATTTCAAGTTAAAAATTGAACATTAAAAATTCAAATGAAATTAGCTTGTTACAAATACATAAAGCATCTAAACATGTGCTAAGGAAAAAAGCATTAATGAAGACCAATACAAAATTGATATTACAATTTAACAGGTTTGGCAGTTCTCAAAGTTTTACTTAAAATACCCGATGTTTCCAAACGAAACAATCTTTGAAATGGTCGAACCACCTCACCATTTTCAGTTTTGACCCTTGCAACTCGGGAAACACCATCACGTCCTTTATAGATTTCAATGATTTTAGCTAAAGGCCAATCAACACGTTTCTTACCATCAGAGCTGATTAATACCATATCTCCCACCTCAAGTGGGGTTTGATGGACGTGTCTGGAATGTTTAAGGAGAGAAATATATTCCTTTTGAAAACGCGTCTTAAGCTTTTATTTAACGGACTGGAGGTGTTTCGCACGTTTGCGTAGGTTCAGCACATTCTGTTCAAGATCCTCGACTCTGAATTCAGTCTGATCCTGTAAAAAGAGAGAAGGTGTTAGTGGCACAAGATCTGATGGCTCTTCGGAGAGGTAAGTAAGAGGTCTGCTGTTGAGGATGGCTTCACACTCACACACAACAGTATACAGTTCTTCGTAGCCAAGACTCGCTTTTCCCAAATTCCGTCTCAACAATTCCTTCAACATTCTTACCACTCTTTCCCACCAACCTCCCCACCAAGCGGCAGTAGGTGGATTAAAATGCCAGGAGATCTTTTTCAAATCTGAATGAGACACAATTTTACTCCAATCGATATTTTTGAACTCGTTGTTTGCACCGATGAAATTGGTTCCATTATCAGAGTAGATTGTTTTCACTCGCCCTCGACGCGAGATGAATCGTCTCAAAGCAAGAAGAAAACTTTGTGTGGAAATGTCCGAGACAAGCTCGAAATGCACCGCACGGTACACTGCACACGTGAAGATAGCAATCCAAACTTTATCACGATTTCGAAGAACCAAGGGACCTGCTAGGTCTACTCCAGTTGTTTCGAAGACGGCCGACATTCGCACACGTTCTTCAGGAAGAGGAGCAAACATTGTAGTAGCAGGTTTGGACTTAAATCTTTGGCAAATTATGCATTTGGATACAACTGAACGAACAGTTTTCCTAGATCGCAAGATCCAGTATCTCTCACGAAGGATTGTGACTAGAGTTTGTACACCTACGTGATTGAAGGTTCGATGAGTTTCCTCTATGAGTTTGGAAACAAGCTCATGCTTGTCTGGCAGCAGGATAGGACGCCTGAAAAAGTCATCATCACCTGTGAAGATTAATTTTGTCTCTACTCTAAGAATACCATTGGAGTCCTGGTATATGACATAGTTAGGAGGAATTAATTTGCGGTTTTTTCCGAATGTCTGTCTTTGTATATAAATGAATATTTCAAGCTCAGATTGGGCGATCTCTTCATTTGCTAAGTTCCCCTTTAAGATGGTTTCACTACGATTATTTATTAAAAATTTAGCATTAGAAATAAAACGTTTTACATAAGCCAGAATTCTAGCAATTGTAGAAAATTTTGAAACTCTATTAGTCCAATCAAAGAAATTGGATGCGGAGTTATTTAAGGAGATACTTGACGTAACAGTAGGTTTTAACTCAGTGGTTGCCAGTTCCAATGCATCGGAAAAATCACAGTTTTCAGTTTTTGGCCAAGAGTCTCGATTTTCTAACCATTTGGGACCCTCCCACCAACGAAGACAAAAGAGAGTTTGGGCGTTGCATCCACGAGACGCAATGTCTGCTGCATTCATTTGAGATGGTACGTAATACCAATCATCTTTTGAAGAACTCGAATGAATTTCCTTTATTCGATTGTTCACAAAGGTTTTCCATGTTCCGGTATTCTTTATCCAACAAAGAACCACTTTAGAGTCAGTCCAGTAGAAGGTTGGGATACCAGAGATGTTCAAGGAAGTTTTGACTGTCTGGACCAAACGAGTACCAATTAAAGCAGCAAGGAGCTCTAGTTTTGATGTAGACATTTCAGTTTTGATTTTAGTGATGGGATCCTTTTTTAGAGGAGCGACACGTGATTTTGTCTGAACTAATCTAATTATAACTTCATTTTCGCATTCGATACGCAAAAACACGCACGCTGCAAATGCCCTCCCACTAGCATCGCTAAACATGTGAATGGTAGTAGTTGACTCAGCAATTAATCCCCCGAAATAACGCGGAATTTGAATGAATTTCAAAAAACCCAAGTTAGAAAGCCAAATTTTAAATTCCTCTACAATTTCAGAGGGAAGTTTATGATCCCATCCCAGCTTATCGTTTTTCCACGCTTTTTGCATTAGAAGCTTTGGAATGAGTGTTACGGGTGCGGTAAAACCGATTGGATCGAAAATTTTTTGCGAAATCGACAAAAGTTGCCTTTTTGTACATTTATCATTAATTTCAGTTGTGATGCAGTTAACATCACACGCAATTGTATCTGAATCAGGACACCATAAAAGACCAAGTACAGGAGAATATCTACAGTCATTTAAATCCCGATTTTCACTTTGAGAAGAAAAAACCCATCCCGTAAGCTCAAAACCAGCTTGGGACATTACTTGACAAGCCGTCTTTGAAAATTGTTCCGACTCGAGATTGTTTTCGACGCTTGTCACTACGTTGTCAACGTAAAATGCATCTTTCAATTTTAGAGCGATATCATTCCCATTTTCTTTCATTTTGTCTAGGTGGTGATAAATTGTTGCCATAAGCAAAAATGGACTTGATGAAAGGCCAAATACCACTCTACAATGTCTGTAGATTTTAATTTTGCGTTTTTCAAAGTCTTCCCTCCAAAGAAAGCGAAGAAAATTTCTGTCGGAAGGAGATACGCTTATTTGAAGAAATGCTTTACTTATATCAGAAATCACGCCAATTTTATTCTTGCGAAATCTATTTAAAATATTGGGAATCATTTCAATATAATTCGGACCTGTAGCTAAACATTGATTCAAGGAAACGGCATTTTCATCTTTTTACGAAGCATCGAACACGGGCCGTATTTTAGTTGTTAAACTAGATTCCTTAAAAACAGCTCTGTGAGGGAGGTACCTGCATGTCATTTCATTTTCTTTTTCGTTAACTGACACTAGTTCTATGATCCCCTTTTGTTCCCATTCCTTAAAAATGTTGTCATAAGACTCAAATTTTCCATTCGCGATAAGTTTAGAAGTCATGGAGCCTAAACGTCTCTCCGAATGATCTCTCAAATCACTTAAGTTAGGATGACCTTCAATCCATGGAAGATTTACTTCGTACCTACCATCACGAAATTTAACAGTTTTTTCGAAAAAAGACAAAGTTTCACTATCGATTTCTGTTTTTGTTTTATTTTCTACGGGATCTCTAATACCAAGAATATCCAATGACCAAAGGTCGCAAATTTTGCTACCACTATGCAGCGAAATTATGGGCATAGCATGAGTAGAACTAGTTTTAGAGGATTCTGATTTCCCCATTACTACCCATCCTAAGTACGTTTGGACAGCGGTTAAACCATTGGGCTGTTGACAGATACAACCAGTCAAAAGTTTTCCTAAATAATCAGCACCAATAAGGACTGATATATCAGAATTATCATTTTCACTATCGGATAAATAAATACCAAGTTTAGTGAAGCATTTAGTATCAATTTTACTTATTTTAGGAACGGTACCACAAATTGTTTCTTTGTCCAACAATACTACTTCACACGAAAAGTTTCCGCGTATTTCCAGAAGCTCACACTTTAAAGCTGAATGCTTAATTTTTTCCGTTTCAATACCGCCAAATAAACTATGCGTTAGAAACTCAGAATGGTCATGTTTTAAGTTTAAATACTCTGCAACATCACGAGCTATATAAGAACGCTGCGACGCCGAATCGAATAAACAACGAACAATTTTTGACCTGGAAGGGCCTGACACTCTTATTTGAAGTGTTTGTAATAAAACATCTGCTGAATGAGACGAGCTATGACTCACGGCACTATTTGTCTCAATTTTGTTAATACATGCAACAGATTCTTCCCCTTTGCTTAAATTGGGGCATAATATCGGATAATGTTTTTTAGTACAGACTATGCATCGAAGGCTCATTGTACATTTATCAGCGCGGCAATTAATTCTTAAACAAGATAAACATCTCTTTGCCCTAAGTACCTTGTCCCTTCTTTCCTTTAATGTAAACTTTTGAGCGGTGAAGCAGTCACTACTTCTATGCGTGGGCTTATCGCAGAATAAGCAATATAACTCAGCCCTGTTACGTCTATCATAGCCTCTTCGGGCATCTGTTTTAGTTTGAGTTGTTAATGCAGCTGCAGTCGGGACAAGAGGCGCCGAATTTATTTTACGATCGGATTCAGTTTTATTTATTTTATCTACTTTGGTTTTATCCATTGAGCAAAACCCCTTAGCTATTCGAATCCGTTCACTGCCTATTACTTCATTCCGAAGAAACTGCATGAGTAGTTCAAGGTCATTATTCATATTTCCTGATCGGGAAGTTGAATTCCTCTCTCTCTCCCATGCAATCAAAATATTTTCAGGAATAGAAGCTTCAACTAGTGGGTAAAGCATGCATGCGTATTTCTCTTTAGTTACACCCAAATTTTCTAAACAGCGCAAATGCGCATCCAATTGATCTACTAAGTTAATGAAAGGCATATTCTGCGATTGATTTAAAATAAGTTTTAACAGTTCGCGTACATACAATTCAATTAACATTTTATCATCAGCAAAACGCGCTTTTAAATGTTTAATTACAGATTTATATTCATTTTTAGAAACTTGATACGATTGAACAAAATCGAAAGCCTTACCCTCGGTTGTCTGCATCAGATAGGCAAATTTAATGTCGTCCTCCAATTTAGGATCATCATCAATTTTTTGGAACATGGTCCAAAAAGAAAACCAATTCTTGGGATTACCGTCAAAAGTTGAAAGTTCCAGTTTAGGCAAATTAATGGAGATTCGATCGGTGGAATCCTTCGGTTTATTTCGATTTGCAGAGCTTTGTAGGAACTCCTCAAAGCGAAGTTTCGCAGAAGTAAAATCGTCACGGTAGTTTTCACACCTTTCAAATTCAACCTCTATGATCTCGGCAGAAGAGGAAACCTTACCTTTGGCTGTTTCTTCGGTAGTTGAAGAAAGATATTGTATGACTTTCTCATCATTTTCAAACAGCCTCCCAGATTTTTCTTCCAGTATAGAAAATGCGAGGGATGCCTCTTTAACATTGTTGGCTGCGATACATGTATCCATATCTTTAATCGTTTTTGTTACAGCAGTCCGCAAAACTTTGCGTTGAATCAAACAGCTGTCATCCATAATTCCTTTTCGGAAATTCCAATTTGAGCGTAAAATATTTGAGCGGAAATTCCAATTTGAGCGGGTAAATATTGCTCGAAATTCAGTTGCAGTGCCAAATACTGCGCGAATTTAACGTTGGGCGCCAGATGTTGTAGCACGAGATAAAATATGGCTATTGGTTTGACATAATAAGTCAGTGCGAGCCTCTGGTTTCTTTAAAGTGTTTTATTCAACAGCAACAACAAGACTAGAGAAAAAGTTAGAAGTACAGTATGAAGAAATGGAATCACATGACCTAACACAGCGCCATCTATAGGAAATGAATGTTAATTAG
>JAPDSC010039910.1:0-19177 GCA_026290005.1 Latrodectus geometricus
AGAATTTTATTCTATTTTTATAGAATTTCATTCCATATTTACTAACATTTATAGAATTTGATCATTATAAATAATAATCAAATTCTATAAATGTAAGTTAATTTTCATATAATGTTGCTTCACTTGTTCTTTAGTTTGGTGGGTTGTCTATCTTTTAAAAATTTCGGTGCAGCTCCCGTATAATCCATTATGTCAATTTCAGAATCTTAATCTATAACAAAATAGAATTTTCTACATAATTCTTGTTATTCTCTATCTCTATGATGTAAAAAGAACAAAGTTGCCATATAAGCAATGAAATTCTCCAAAAATATCACCAAACTCAAGAATTGGCATGATGGATTGAATATACGGCAGTGTCCAAAAGTTTTCGAAATGTTTTGATAAATGAATATGACATTTCTTTTCATTCTAAGAAAGTTTCAAAATTTAATTTATTAAAATTTAAATAATTAATTTTGAATGGATTATATGCTTGAAAATGAATTGTTATCCAGAAGTGATTATTGGAAAAGACGCTAGTTCACCGTAAGCCTCACACTTAGAGAAAATGGCTGAAAAATTTTAAATATGAATGATGGCTGAAAATAGTATATATTGTAGAATGAGATTATCATGTCTTAGTCGTAAAACACCACTCGTTGAACTGAAAAGTCTGGTGTTCGAGCCCAGCCACTGTTGAATATATAGTACTGGAAATCTCAAAGACCGAATGCCTTTATAAGTTATTTTGATATTCACTGGAAAATGGATGTAACGCGTATAATTTCTGCTAGCACATCTACAGAAGTGGGTGCTTGAAAGTTTTTTAAATTTCCACCCTGCAGCTCGTGAATACAGCCCCCTATCCATCCTTCAAGATATCAAAAATAAATACCCGGTTGAATTGCGGTTTGATCCTCTTTCTCGCCAACTTGGCGATAAACACTCCAAGCGTGGTTTTGATTTTTAATGCGCTCTTTATGGCAACCTCCGGAGGAGAGAATTTGAAAAATAAATAAAAACAAATTTTTAATAATATTATTATTAAACTGGAATAGTGATAAAAACATAATTTTTATTAATATTTCAGTGTACTTTTGTTATACATTTTGTAAAAAATTATATGATTAATAAAATTACGTTGTACATTTCGTTTTTGTTTTCATTGCCATAAAAAAGTGAAAATCGTTAAAAACACGTATTTCATTTTCGTCGCCATAACAACGACGTTTTTGAAAATGCGTCAAGCAGTGTACCCAAAGCACATTTTACCCAAATATCCTTCTCTAAAGTAAATACCTAATAGGTAACTTTGGAAATGTATTATAATAATTCTCATTTGGGCACGAAAACTCTTTTCTTAAATTTATTACAAAATTATACAATGGACACAAAATACTTTCAATAGCCTTATGTTGTCGAATAGCAAAAAGAAATCCAGCAAAAACAGTTGTAAATCTTAACCCGATAATATTCTAAGAAAACCCACACCCTTGATGGCAAACTGAAAAAATGTTGCCAAGGCAGAACAAAATGGAGAAATAAGAATTCCAGAAATAGTTAGGTTTATCATATCATGTATATCCTAGGATTACCATAAGATTGGCGAAATTTATCGCCAACCCAAATTATTCGCGCCAAGGATATGGGCTCCGCTAGGATCCAACCCTTAACACATGTATTATGTAAGAAATCATGTTTTAACAGTGATAGCATATTTAAGAAAAAAAAATGCATAAAATGAAAATGTATCTCAGAAATAAATTATAGATAAGGAATGTTGAGAAAATATATATAAGCTAGCGAATGTATATTTACTCACTGAAAGAAATCCTTGGAGTAGAAATAAATAAATATAACAAGAATCGTAAATATGAGTACATTCACTATGCATAATACTCATACTATGTTAAAAGAAAGTCACAGCATATTGAATTGAATGAAGAAAAGAAAATCTAATATTTTACTTCTGATAGAAAAAAGAAGTACATCAAAATGCACAACTTCAAAGCAAAATTCTTGTCTTATATAACCGAACCAAAAATATTTATTAAATTCTGATCAAAATCTAAATAATTCAAGTACATTATGCCGTCACGTGTATCACAATTTGTTTAGAAAAGCATTTCTTAAATTTTCTTTCCTTTTTTTTTATTTTTTAAATTTTGTGATAAAAATACTAATTAATTTTTTCAGCTTGTTCTTTTCCCAAAGATAAATATCAATTTTAATTCCATAAGCCATTCTATTTAATTTCATTAATTTCTATACATTTATTTGTTTGCAATATATAAATCTATTACCGCTGATTGAAAATCCACTGGAAAAAGTAAATTATGTGATAATTTTCAACCATCATCTAATAACTAAGTCGGCACCTGTTCTGTAACCCTCGTCTGTATAGCATACCACACCAGCGGAGGGATATTGCGATCACAAACTATTTTACCTGTCCTAATTATCGTTAGTAAACATATTGGATCGTTTTTGTAAAAATTTAATGTACCGTCACCATTGTCGATTTAAGCAAAATGGCGAGATTTTGCACAAGCGAGATAAAAAGGAATACAGAATATTGAAAAATATTACCTGTGCGGAAAAAAAAGGTTGCCAAAAAAATTTTATTTGTCATCAAATTTGGAAACATTTCTACAAGGGTGACCGTACAGTAATTTTGATCCGATCTTTGACTAGGTGTAGAAAGGATTCGGGGTAGAAACGAGTAACCCTTGGTTTGGCGTATTATTTGGCGATGAAATTTAATTTCTGTTAACCTTGATTAATACCAAATTTTATCTTAATTTAGCTTTTGTGTAGCGACAGTTGGCATTTTGGTATTCACATATTGGCGTCAAAATATTGCCAAAAATTCAACGAGATTTTGTTTGTAAACTTTTACCCTTATTGGTCATGAAAATGCCCGATTTTCAACAAGGTCACCAATTTTCAACCAAGATCATTGTCAACAATAAAATGTATTAAGGTCTTACATTATTAATTTTTATATTATAATTATATAATGAAAATTCAAACAAATTATTAGGCGAAAATGTATAAAATTAGAAATGTTGAACTCTTTTTAATTATTCATATTTTTAAACTTTCACTATAATAAAATCTTAATTATAAGGCGTTTATGTACAAAGTAATCAAAGACAGAAAATATATAAACCTAAAATAGCATGTGTATAAGAAATAGAAATTATATATTTGATATGTGAAACAGAGATTATATATATATACATATTAATAAATTATATTTACATTATTTGAGAAAAGCTTAAGCAAAGTTTTCAGGATTTTCTGTTGAATAATCTCAAATAATTTTATGCATTATTATACTCTTAACAATGCTTCAACAATGAAGTATTTTCATCATTGTTAAGAAAAACACGATAATAATTTATGTTGTTTTAATATTGCCAACGAAACAATGAAAAATCATATCTTTTAAAAGGAAAAATTTTAAGAAAGAAAACAATAAACCTCAACAATGAAAAATTTAACTAAAACAATAAAGTCTTTGATCCTTTAAACTGCTTTATAACTTATGAATAGTAAAATGCTTACAAAAAATTATGTTAATATGAATTTCAAAACGTTAAACATATCATAAAAAATAAACTTTTATAGAAATTTTTAGTTATTGATTTTGTGGGAAGAATGGAGCGTAATATTTTTCAAGATTATTCTATTCAATTTAAAAAATAATAAATATTGCAATCAATGTAAAGTTACATAGATTCGAATACTTTTAATATATCTTAAGCTTTATTTTTTCAAATCTAAAAAGAAATCTTTTAAATACATTATCATGTATAAAGCTTTTAATTTAAAAAGTGAATATTATTTATAAGCCATTTTAAACTAGAGAAAATTTAAAAAAAATTTCACACATGATGAAAATAATTTCATGAAAAGAATATGAGTTTTTTAAATACTTTTAAACATATTTTAAGCATTTTTGTTTCAAATTTTAATATAAATTAAAATACTAAGCATATATAAAGATTTTAATGTAAAACACTGAATCTAATTCCCAATCGATTTTAAATTAGAAATTAAAAATTTTTTTTAACATAAACTTGAGAAAGATTAAATAAAACCGAATGAAGTTTCTCTTTATCAAGTATAAGAATATCGAAAAGAGAAACTTTATACACTAGGTATAGAAAAAAAAATTATCAGTAATAAATTCGAGTAAATATTTTTTTACAGTTTGTTCTAGAATTCTTAGCAAATCAAATATATAAATTATTTTTATAATGAAAGTTACTTATAAAATGGTAAAAATTACTTCTCACCACAATATTTTATTCTGCAGCTTCTTGCAGTATAGAATATTGTTCGGGTGATGTAGAAACGGATACCCTTTGGATTGGAGAAAAAATTTGACTATAAAATTCAATTTCTGGTAATCTTCGTATTTTCAATTTTGGAGTAAACCTAGAAAATTACAAAGCTCTTATTCAATAAAAAATGTTAAAATTGTTAATTAACTAAGTAACATTAACTTATCGCGAAAAATGTGATTAAATCATTTATATTTTATCATGAAAACTGTAAGAAAAATCTTTAATTTAGTTTAACTATTCTGTAGCGGCAGCAGCCATTTTGTTATTCACATTTTGGCTCCTATCCTAGCGTCAAAATTTGCCAAACATCAAGGGGTACGTGTTTGTAAACTTTTACCTGTTGCTCTATTTAAAATTTAATTAAATTTTCAATTTGGAATCAACCATAATTGGTTAAGAAAAAGCTATGTGATGATCATGAAGTTTATTGTGAATATCGGTACATGGCTTAGAAGAATTTTAATCTCATATCAAACTAACAAGTTTTTCTTTGTAAAATATATGCTTAGTATAATTAATTTATTTGAAATTTGAAATTAACCGTACTTAAAGAAAATATACATTAAGAAATAGTAACGAAATACGTTTTCTTATGCATAAAAAATCTTGTTTTCAAATTAATTTTTAAAACCTTTTTAATACTTAAAATTAATTAATTTTTAATTTGGAATTAACAACTGTTAAGAAAAATATACATTAATAAATTGTAACGCAATAATATAACGTCCCTTTTGAGTATTAAATACTCAGAAAAATTTTCTTTCCAAATTGAAAATTAAAATTGTTTTTATTAAAATAATTCGCACTTCGTAATTTAAAATGAAATTGAATTAAAAGAAATACAAATAACGATATATATTATCTCTTATGAGTATATCATGCTAAAGAAATTTTATTTTCAAATTAAACGTAGAAAAATGTTTTATTGCTTAAAAAATTTATTTATTTTTACGATTATGTAATAATCATATAACCTCTGTTATAATAGTTTATTTTAACGTCTTTTGTAACATTTATTACATTTTAACATTTAAAGTATTTTTATAATAATTATAACGTCTCTGTTATATTGCTCATTTCATTTTAACAAAGTCGTTTAATACATTTTAATATGACTAACGGAAATTTATATTAAAAAATAGTAATGTAATAATTAACGTCACATAGCATTTTATTTTAAAATTGTAACTTTTAATATATTTTCACATTTTATTTTAACAGGATTAACAGAAATTTATAGTAAGAAATAGTAATGTAATAATCATTACATCTTTTTTATTAATATTTTATAACATTTTGTAATAACATATAATTTTTAAACTAAGCATGAGAAATTTAGTTAATTTGTTTTTAATTTGTAACTAATTACAATTTGCTATATTAAAACAAATTCTATAAGTATTATATAATTATTTTTAATAAATCATGCTTAGAAAAGTTTCGTTTTCAAACTAAGTACTAAAAAGAGTTTTTTCTTTAAATTATATATATTCAAATCGATTATCGAAAAAAATTCCTCAAGCACTTAAAGATCCTAAAAATATTTCGTTTTGTAATATTTAAGGTAAATATTTAAACTTTTTTTACTGAAAGAAAAACAACCTAAATATTTTTAACAGCTTTAGGCCTATTTATAAAAAATTTAACGCATAACACGATAGACGTTTGCTCGCATTTGGGTTTTCATTATTTAATACTGGCAACATTTTCATCACTTCTTCAAATTGAAGTAAATGTATTGACTTATTATGTATATATTCACATTATCCTTTAATGTGAAATCTATAATAGCCGAGAACATGAAAGTCAAATGTTTAACAATAACCAAAGAATTTTTTATGCAAGTGTTCCAAATTTAGGGTAAAGGCTTAATATGCCCTCTCGTGACAGAAGTCATTAGCGTCAGTGGCTCCAACCTAGTTTAACGTGATTTCAAATATCAGAGAAGAAAATCTCTCGATGGTGAAGATCTATTTTGGCTTGTGTTGATGTGACGCAAATCGCCAACCGCTAGAGAAAGCCAAATGCAGTGTCATGCAATTTCAGTGAAATGGGATCTGAAGATAAAAATTTACAAACGGGTACCCCTTGATTTATTTGGCTATGTTTTTGACACTAAGATGTGAGTATCAATATGGCCCCGCTCCACTACATGAAATCTAAACTAAAATAAATTTTTTTTACAATTTTTATCATAAAACGTAAATATTTTTACTTAATCACACCTTTCGCTAAGTTAATGTAACTAAGTTAAAAAACACAATTTTCATACTCTTTATTGAATAGTTTTGTAATTTGCGAGGGTTACCAAGGTTAAAAAACACAAAGATTCCATTAAAAAAATCTTATTACCAATATTTATCGCAAAACCATAATTTTAGCCAATATTTATCGCCAAGGGTATACCTGTTAATACGCCAAACTTGGATCTGAAATTTGATCGTAAATTTGGATATTTCCATAACAACATTGCCATTTGACATTGTTGAATTTTTTTAGCTCTTTTTTTCCTTCGGATATTTGGAATAGAATTAATCTTGTATTGAAGTTTGTGCAAAAGTAGCTCAGGAGGTGAACGCATATTTGCAATATTTCATCTGGTTTTAACATAGTTTAAATAAATATGAAATTATTCTCAGAGAAATATATGCAAATAGAAAATTTAATTTAATTTTTTAGGCCTGTTTATTCGGATTTTATAGTTTGTGCAATTTATTTATAAAATTTTCATGTATTAGTTAGAATAAACAATTACTCCTATGCAAAAAAAAAGATAAATTATACCAAAAAAAAAATGTGATTTTCTTCAGGTGTAAAATATATTTCATAACTTCAGTTTTAACATTATATTCATGCAATAAAATAAATTAACTAACCAAATAAAAAATCATTGAAATTTTGCTAAAAATGTGATAAAACAACTGCTTCAAAAATTCATATATACTTCAATAATTCACACATATAAATAATAATATGATAAATATTAGATATTGATACTTTTAACATTACTACACATCAGCATGCATTTACAAAGTCCTTAAAAAATTGAATATTTATTTTAAATTAAATATTAAATATTTTATATAAGATTTAAAATATATATTAAACATATGTGTAAATTTTCATTTATGTATAATAAAGTTAATGTATTCAAATAAATTATAATACTATATATTTTTATGACGTAACCGCTTCTGGTTTTTAAAGAGTTGAAATTCTTTATTTTATGACAAAAATCCCTATTTACAAATTAAAATCTTAATATTTAACAATACACGTGCTATTTTAAATATGAATTAAACGCATTTATAATATTCAAAAGGAAATGTTTTATTTCTTAACTTAAAGAAAGTAATTCCTGGCTTTGATTATTTTACAACAAACATTCAAAAATGAAAAATAAATGTATTCACAATACAGAAATTTTAATTGGTTTCCAGTGGCTTTTCTAAAATATTATTTTTTCTCAATGGTGAAAATTCCTCGGGGATGATTAGATTTATCATTAAAGAAACGGAAAAAGGAAGTGACAGCATCTTATAATTAATTAAGTACTTCTGCCAACGGCCGACGCTCGTAAAGCAATGATTGAAGGTGGATAATTTTCCAGCTGAACTTTAAATAAAAGAATATCATTTAATGCCTCTTAAATAATATTTTTTTGATTATTTTTAGGAAATTTACACAAAACTAATTTAAATTGTATTTTAGATAGATCAAAAATTAAAAGGAAATATAAATTTAATTTGGAATTAATTACCTATTGTATTTTTTTCTTGTGTTTAATTTTAGTTGAGTAAAAGAGAAGAAAATTATTTAATTTAGCTCTATTTATAGAAGACAAAAGAAAAGAGATAAATGCACAGAGATTATAAACTATTGTGAATATTTTTCATTATTAATAAATGTCTCAAATTTAGTATATATATATATAAAGAGAGAGTATTGTCAAGCTAGCACACAAATGGTTAACAGTCTTGTCTTCGGTTCAATGATTCGCAGCTCAAGACGGGTACAGATATTCGTAGTGGTTGAATCTAATTTAAAATGTAGATATACCTCGTGGCATAAAAATGATTATTGAATATTCAGTAAATTAAATTGAATACACATTCACATACTGTAGGCGTAACCAATATTCAGTAGCCAAAAAATGAGAATTTCAATAATTTTGAAAATTCGTTTTTCAAAAGAAAAGGTGTTAAGCATTAAATGAAACAAAAACTAAATCTCATCTGTGCAATGAATATTTAAATGCATTATTTCGCTAATATAATGAAAACTGCATTAAAATTTATTGTTTTCATTTGTCAAGTAATCATATTTTAAACAAAATTTCAACAGATACTTACAAAGATCATATAAAGTTACACTTATCATCAGCAACTTCTTAAATTCGACGATATTTCATAATTCCAAAAACTGCAGCCATTTATGTTATTATTAATAATCACCAATATAGATGGGAATAACTGATCGCCAATATCAAAGTTTTATTGCGTTTTATTTTTTAAGATTATAACTTTAAAAATTGGACACAATAAGTTATTAACTCACCGTCCGAATCCTTAGCCTATACTTAGGATAGGAAATAAATCTCCAGGATTGGATTTGAGTGCAACTCATTTACATGGCTGTGTTTAGCGAACAAAAATAATGTTGTATAAGCTTGTTGTGATGATAAGGGGCGATAAAGTGATCAAATCAAGCGTTTTGCAGCTACTGTCCGCTCCTTAAGCGGATAATATCCGATAAGGACTTGATGGGCCGAAAATCGCCACGGCGGCTTCTCCCACGCCGTCTTGGCTGTAGGTTTCCCGACAATAATACTTCTTTTGTATCTCTAATCTTAAGTGTTCTCGCAGTGAAAAGCTCCTTCTGTATCGATAAGTTAACAGAGTGATCAAACATTTAATTACACTGTTTGTTTGTTGTACTAAAAATAACGTTCAAGAATGCCTTCTGTTCCAAACGAACGGATCTGTCGTGGATACAACTTGATGAATCGATCCAATTATGGGGTTTGAAATTGTTTTGGGTTAGGATAAATATAAATGTATTTTGATCTTTATATTGATAAGTTAAGAAAAAGCGCTTTTATTTCACTGAATATTTTTGGTACATCCCTTCAAAGTGAGAAAAAGAATTTTAGGCAAACTGAAATTTTAAATTATAACGATTTGCTTAAGGCCATTTCTTTAACATTTTATTCCATAATTTCCGTAAATTATGTCTATTTGCTTGAAGATATTTCTTAAAATTTTTATGCCATAATTTCCGAAATTATATCTATTTGTTTAAAGGCGTTTCTTAAACATTTTATGCCATACTTTCCGGAAATTATGTCTTTTTGCTTGAATACATTTCTTAAAAGTTTTGTGCCATAATTTCCGGAAATTGTATCTATTTGCTTATAGCCATTTCTTAAACATTTTATATCATAACATCTGGAAATTATATCTATTTGCTTAAAGTCGTTTCTTAAATATTTTATTCCATACTTTTCGGATTAAATCTTGCGGTATTTATTTGTCTAAAAGTAAAAATTTGAGCAAAGTGGAATTTTGAACCATATTGTTTTTAAGAAATTTTAAACAGCAGCTAGAAAAGCTTATAAGAAGTATGTCAAATTCGGTGAAAATATCAATAATAATATTAACCATGTCAAAATTATATCATCTTAAAAAAAGGATAGATAGATATATTTGGTGACCTGGTTCATTTGGACTATTTAGTTTTATCATATAACACTCTCGGAATTATCTTAGTCTGAATAAAGAGCAATCAAATTTCGAAGATTTTACATATAATTCAGATCAATTCTGTGAGCAAAATATATAAAATTTAAAATTGCTTTTCCCCCAACTTGTAATTAATAGTTGTAGCTAGCTTAGTAGTAATAGCTTAGACTTCCATTATTGTCGAAATTTGCAAACTTCAATGAACTTAACTACATTTTTTAAATTTCTACATTTTTAATTTATAGTTTCCATTCAGCACTCTTAATTTATATAAGACGTAGATCAATATTTTTTATAATGGAGTGCGGCGTTGATGCTGGTTCGACGTTTCTGCGCAATATTAAATTTTTTAAAGCTGACTTCTCTAATTGAGGCATTTAGCAACGTTTCTGTTATCAAATTTTTAAACATGTTTCCTTTAATTGCGGCGTTTATGTTGTCAGTTCATTGCAATATTAAATTTTTTTATAACTGACTTCTCTAATTGCGCCACTAAACGATGTTTCTGTGGGGCTAATATTGATGTGAAGTTTCTGTGCAATATTGAGTTTTATAATGCTGTGTTTTATCACTTTGCAGGGTTTAAGCTTATGTGGAACGTTTCTATATATGAATTTTTTTGGCACGCCTTTCTGTGTGTGTGTGCGTGTGTTCATATTAGAAAAGTGTTTAATATTTGCAAAAAATATAAAATACCATAAAGCAATTAAATAAGATTATTTAAATACAGCCAAAGTATAAAACATATAACCAATATACAAAACGAAATTTTCAAAATGAATTTTAAAATTTGAGTCACATTTAAATAATGATACAGATAAAAGGGGAAAATCGAAAAAACTCACAATGAATCTGTTTAAATAAATTATCAACATGGCAAGCTTCATCAGGGGGTGTTAATTCCCTGATGAAGGCAAATTTACAGATTTAAAATTTGGTATTTATGTCAACTATAAATTTCGTATTTTCTTTAATTCTTTTTTTTTCTTTATTTAATTCAAAACTTTCTCGGTATGTCTTTGGCGTATAATGGCTATAATATTAGACATTAGTCTTCAAGCATTGCAGAAAAGCCATACTTTGCACCAAATTGGTATCTGGCCGTCTTGGTATTTCATTTAAATTACTTTCAAGTATTAAACAATTCACCATATATATATATATATATATATATATATATATATATATATATATATATATAAATATAAATATATTATATAAGCTTTTAAATTCATAACTTCATATTTGTAGCACAAAATCAATCAATTTCTCTCACTAATGATCTTCAATCTTTCTTACTTTCAACGAATGAGAATCAGGAAAAATTGTGGTATTTAAATGATTTTATTTATCCTCTATCAAGCTTTTATTATTTCAACATAAAACATCCAATAAATTATCTTTAATTAATTAATATATTTAAAAATAATTTATTACATATTTGTTTTCATAATAATAACTCATTAGGGTTTTTTTTTTACATTAATTTAAAAATATTTTAAGTTTTCATTATCTCATTTGCAGTAAATAATAATTAAAAAAATTTTGATACACGAGAAACTTTGTTTTTCCATATATTATGATACTTATTTATTGTATATTCATCATTATTAAATCAACTTTTTATTTTGCAGCAATTATGAATTAATAAAAAATTAATGGAATAATTTTAATCTGTGGACTTGAATAGTTTTTATTACCTGACTAATACCATAAAAATCGAAAGAAATAATTTTTATAATAAACTTTAAAATAATTCCAATGAATTATGCTTGAATAATAATAAATACATTTAAGGATTAATACATTGGATTAATTTTCATAACAATAATTTTATATTTTTACAATGTAAATATATAAACTTATTTATATCCGAATCAATTAATATTTTAAATATTTATTATATAATATTTTAATAAATTCAGAAACATTACTCATTTCAACTGCCGTCTTTTGCAACGGTGAAAGATCTGAAAAATAAAGGATCAATGCCATTGTATAGATTTTTATTGAATGAATACAAAATAATATTTTCATTTTTTTAAATATCCATATCATTTTATATTCAATAAGAATATGACTGAATTATCTACAAATTTAATATGAAAACTACCAACAAATTATCCCCTTAAATAGATAATCACATCAAAATATTAGTAATATTATTTTTTAAAAAAAAGCATTATTTGCATATTTTAATGTTAGTTTATCAGAATTTTTACGATATAAACTTAGGAACCTATTTTTGACTAGCATTATTTAATATTATATGGCTTTATTATCTCATTTGCATTATTTAATATTTTAATAAAATCAGAAGCATGAAACATTTGACTTTTCTTTACAACAGTAGAGAATTAGTAAAACTAAAGATTAATGGTATTAAATAGATTTTGATCAAGGGATTCTAATAGTTTTGATTATCTTTTTAGTACAATGAAAATCCCAATGAATTACCTTTAAGTATATATAGAATATATTATCTGTGTAAATAGTTCATATTATTGAGATATTATTATTATAATGAAATTATAGTTTGATATTTTTGCATATTTTTATAATACCAATTTATTAGAATTTTTATCATGTAAATACGTAAACGTGTATTTTATACATTTGCTCATTTATATCTTTATTTTATATTTAAAGGTTTTGCTATCTCATTTGCATTACATAATATTTTAATCAATTCAGAAGCATGAAACATTATAATAATTTTCTCTTATAATGGTAAGCAATCACTAAAATTAAATTAAGGATTAATGGTATTAAATAGATTTTAATCAAGGGATTTTCTAATGGATTTGATTATCTTTTTAGTGTAATGAAAATCCCAAGTAATTATCATTAATGTGTTTGTAGGCAATAAATTATCTATAAATAGTTAATATTATTAAGATATTATTATTGATGAAATTATAGTTTGATATTTTTATGCATAATTTTTATAATACCAATTTACTAGAATTTTTATCATGTACATATATAAATTTGCATTTTATATATTTATTTACTTTTATTTGCATTATTTAATATTTTAAGAATTTTTTATCTTATTTGCATTATATAATATTTTAATAAATTCAGAAGCATGAAATATTCCCTTAAAACGGTAAGGAATCACTAAAATTAAGGATTAATGGTATTAAATGGATTTAATCAATTGATTCTAATAGTTTTGATTATATTTTATTACAATGAAAATCCCAATGAATTATTTTCAAGTACATAGAAAATAAATTATCCTTAAATAGCTAATATTATTGAAATATAATTATTAATGAAATAACAGTTTGATATTTTCATGGATAATTTTTATGATACCAATTTATTAGAATTTCTATGATGTAAATACATTAACTTGTATTTCATACATTTACTTGTGTATATCACTATTTAATATTTCTAGGCTTTATTTTCTCATTTGCATTACATAATATTTTAATAATTTCAGAAGCATCAAACAGTATAATAACTTTCTCTTATAACGGTAAGGAACCACTAAAATTGAAGATTAATGGTATTAAATAGGTTTCAATCAATCGATTCTAATAGTTTAGATCATCTTTTTAGTGTAATGAAAATCCCAATGAACTATCATTAATGTACGTAAGCAATAATATATTTTTAAATAGTTAATATTATTAAGATATAATTATTAATGAAATTATAATTTGATATTTTTGCATAATTTTTATAGTATCAATTTATTAGAATTTTTATCATGATCATATATAAACTTGCATTTTATATATTTATTTAATTTTATCTGCATCATTTAATATTTTAAGGATTTATTATCTTATTCGCATTACATAATGCTTTAATAAATTCAGAAGCATGAAACATTTCCTTAAAACGGTAAGAAATCATTAAAATTAAGGGTTAATGGTTTTAAAAAGACTTTTTAAATCAATGGATTCTAATAGTTTTGACAATCTTTTTAGTATAATTAAAATCCCAATGAATTATCATTAAATAAATTATATTTAAATAATAAAATTATTAAGATATTAATGATTTTATAGTTTGATACTTTTTGCATAATTTTTATAATACCAATTTATGAGAATTTTTATGTTGTAAATACATAAACTTATATTTTATACATTTACTTGTGTATATCATTACATAATATTTCTAGGCTTTATAATCTCATTTGTGTGTCACATAACATTTTAATAAATTCAGAAGCATTAAATATTTCAATCACTTTCCCTTATAATGATAAGGAACCAGCAAAATGTAGGACTAACAATATTAAATAAATTTTACTGAAGAAATTACAATAGTTTTCTCCGTGTTCTATAAATAACATAGAAATCCTGATACGTTACTTTATATTTAAATAGAAATATCAACACACTTCTATTTCCCATTCTCTTGTAATGGTTAGAAATGTAAGTGATTTCTAGCTTTACAGGGAAAAGGTGCAGCAGGAAGATATTGGCGCAAATAACTCTAAAAAAAACGCCTCAAAATCCGCCAATGGCGATGTTCATCACCTGATGAAAGCGAGCTGTGTTGATGGTAATGGCACACTTGATCTTTAAAATAAGCTATTGGAGGAGCTCTGTGCTGGAAGTTGTTCCGTTTCATTTTATATTCCAAACACAGATAAACATGAATGGGCTCTGATGCTGAGACAGATGAACTCTCGAGGCAGAATGCTATTTCAAAGATGCTTAAGTAGCTTTTGGCGTCTTGAGGAGTGGAAGAATGTAAACAAACACTTCAACTCCACGAGGGGATGGCATATTTATGCCTCACTTCACATCAAAAAGCAATCTTTGATTCGAGGGAGGCGTTTCTCGCGCGAGTCGAGGGATTCGATTGAAGCACACACACAACTGAATCAACGCATGCGTTATTGAATTTACGAATTTATATACACTTAGATTGTAATGATTAAGTATTATAATATTAGGGCGAGGAAAAAGAAATCCAGTATTTCTTCGGTCAATGACTGTAGTCATATTTCTTTCAATATTAACCACACAATTTTAGATTTATGCTCGTTTGAAAAGATCACATTTCACACTAAAAATATTATGGGTTTTTTTTTTATTATTTTTTATTTAGTCTTTTCAATTATAAGAAACAGGTTGTTAAAAATGGAAATTGAAAAAGAGAAAATGAAGAACATTTAGAATTTTTCTTTGATAAAGGTGGAAATACAATTCAGGCAGTTGAAAATAGAGAATGGTGTTTATAGTGCCGATATTGTAACAACCAATGACGTGTCATTTCGACTTCATAGATTTCATTCAGGTATATTGGATGTTAAAGATGCATCTCACACAGGTAGGACCACCGTCAAAAATATCGATAAAAATCAAAAACATCTCCGAATTTGACCAGCATATTTGCAGTCCAGAAGCTAAAGTTCAGCCACAAAACAGTTTGAAATCATTTGCCTAAATCTTATCAAAAACACTTAAATAAAGCTTTGAATTTCATGTAAAAATAATGGATTCTTCCCCCCCCCCAAACTAATATTCTAATTAAGTTATTTTGTTGTTGTTGTTACTACTGACACTTGGCGAAGCCAAGCCCGCCAGTCTGGGAACTGGGCGAATGAAGTCAGAAGGAACGTCTTCCGTTTTAGAAACAGAGCACCCAAACACGAGGATAGAATTACGACTTTGGATCATAGATGACAGCAGCATTTGGGTTTTAAAATTTAGAGATAGGAAGACGGAGAAGATCCAAGGCCTAGCACTAATACCCCCAGAGGTAATTTTAATTAACCCCAGGTTAATTTGGAATAGAAGCAAAGAGAACACTGCAACCACGAAGTATTTTACGCGCCCCAGTCACCATTAGTGAACACGATGGATCTTCGGTTAAGACGGGATTCGAACTCACTACCTTCCGATAATGTGAACGACGCCCTGCAACGAGATCACTGTATCCCCTACAAAGTTATTCTAAAAATAACTATCTTTTAAAAGTTAAGTAAAGTATCATTAATTTATATTATTTTTTAAACAAAATATTCTTATGTTTTTTTACCAATCCAAGAATGCCAAATTTTTATATGTGAATAGAAATTTAGTTTCTAAAATGTTTTTATTTTCCTCATTAGACACGCAAAAGCCATCGGTCAACAAATAAGTCTGAAATTCAATTTTGAAACCCATTACGTTTCTAAAGTAGCATTTGTTTAAGGATTACAGATACTCTTTCTAATCTTTGAAAAATTGCCTCTTTAAAAGTGGTGAAAAAAAAATTCTTTTCACAGTAAATGATCCTCACTATACACAATCTTCTTAAAAGCCATGAAAAATTTTCTGTATAACGACTAAAAATTGCATCTCATAAATTCTTATAAACTTTAAACTTTTTGTAACAAAGAAAGTCTCAGAAATAAGAGGGAAAATGTTGAATTCTTTTACAAATAAAATAAGCTGAATGGAAAAAAATTGTTTTTTATACATTAAAAAGTATTAATCACAATGTAAAGATGGATTCTTCAAAAGAAAAGAATGTAAAGAAAAAAATCATTTATTTTAGAAATGGATTTGAATTTTTACGATAATTGCTTTCAGAATCTCAAACCATTATTATTTTTATTGATATATATATGTAAATATATACATATATATACATATTATACATACATATATATATTTCAAATTTACTATAACTAAAATGAAAAAGTTCATCATTATAAAGTACTCATGAAAGTAAAAATACAAGTTGTTTAAAAAAGAAACTCAGAGAGGAATAGGCTTTTTTCATAAAACTTCTTTAATAATAAAAAATATTAAATTAAACATAAAATTTTAAAGTTATAACAACTTGATGAAAGGAATGACTATTGATCCTAATGTTTTTATTTTTTTAACAATTTTACTTAACTTCTTTAATAATTTAACCTAAGTGGATTTTCTGATAACACGTATGTTGCTTTTGCATCAGCATGCTTCCCTGTGCCTAGTCCTAAGAGGGACTAAGTACAACCTACAGTTGGCCCTAAATCCAAAAAAAGCCATAGCCCTGAGTTGAGAGCAACCGAATAAAAGTCTTCGTAATTTAGAAGACGCGATCAAGCATAAGACCCTCGAATTCTTGACCTACCACCTAAAGAGGTATCATTTTACCTGGAGGACATTGCAACCACAACATATTTATTATGACACAGGCACCTTTAGTGAACACGGTGAATCTTCAATTAAGCCGGATTCGAACTCACTACCTTCTGGTAACGAGAAGGACGCCCTAACTAACCAGGCAACCACGTTCTGAAAGCACATATGTAATAGATAAAGAATAATTAAAAATATTCGAAAACTTTCACATGCAACTGCTAAATTTTATATTCTGGATTGAATTTTCCCCGATTGCAAGCTATATAAAATTATGTGTTTCAAAGAAAGAAGAATGGAAAACTCTGAAGTATGCACCGCGATTCATATCATATAAAACAAGAAATGCAAAATCTATCAATCATATATAGATGATTCAATCATTGTTCAGAAGCAATAGACATTAAGCCAGGGAGTTCTTTGTCTTAAAATCATGAATCCATCAATGGGCAATGATAATTTATTAGCAGATTTATTAAAGAAAAGTCTCAAATCATTAAATAAATGAGAATACAGTATTTCTCTTATGTTTACGGGAAATTATTATTTAAAGTACTGTTTGTCTGGATTTAACCGTTTCACTTCACATTATTTTTAGATAAAAGCTGTAATAATCAGATTTACTATATGGAAAGAATTAATCTTCATAGCTGCTGACAAGCAAATAAAACTTATTAAAATAATAGCTTCTGAAAGTTCATTCTGGTAGATAACTTTTAATTGAACCATTTTGCAAAAAAAAAAAAAATTTAATCAATTTTATTTGATTCTCCACTATGATGATTACTTCAATTCCTGTATAATCGAAGATACACCGTGTTCATTAAAGCGATAAATTGAAAATTAGCGCAAGAGGCTATGATTTTACAAACTATGAAGATTATTTCAAATGCCCTTATTGGAAAATTAGATGTGTTAACTTTAAACACATCATCTTTATCGTAAAGTGAGCCGGGAATATCTGGATGGTTAGGGCTTTCGTTCTCGTTATCGAAAGGTAGTAAGTTGGAATCCTGACACAACTGAATAACCATCATGGCGGCTGATGTACACAAAAATTTCATAGTTGCAATGTCTTCCATGTGAAATGATATCTCTGCTGGTAACAGGCTAAATATGGGGATCTTCTACTAGATCCCTACCTCTTAATTACGAAGACACCCTACTTTTCCGGTCCAAGATGGCCTACCCACTGGGAGACGTACTAAACAAAGTGAAATAACTCACCTTCCCCTGTTTTTCTGAAAACCGGGAAAGGGAACTTAATAGAATGCATTATAACAATAATACTGGAAAGAGAGAAGAATAACAGGAACATGTAGAGTACCTTTAACCACTGGGTGAAAGAAACCAAATTGCGACTTTATTAAAAAATTCCTCAGACTTTATTAAAAAATTTCTCATTAGCTCAATAAGATAATAAAGTATTGCATTTATTTTGCATCGAATTAATAGTCAGAGTTTTGTTTTCATGGTATATGTATATTGTGAGTGTGTTAAACTTAATAAGCATATAAAACTGTTTCTAACCTGATTTAGAAAAAGTCCTTTTTTATTGTTGTATTTATTTGAATCTTTATTTATACATTTTTATTTGCTTAGTTAATTAGGAATTATTAGAACACGACTCACCATCGCAGAATATCCTTTACAATCTCAAACTTCAAACCTGGCAAAGCTATCATTCAGAGATTTGGTTCATTTAAGCGGGGCTTTCCATAGACAAGACAATAACAATAACATGAGAAGTTATTAAAATCATTTCTAAAGTCAAAAGGAATACTTTTTGTGAATAGTTAGTTAAAATCTTTTGTTATGACAAATTGAGAACAATTGTAAGTCAAACGGAATAAAAATGCACCAATTATTCCTAAGTGAAATAATATAAATATAGATAATATAGATCAATGTTGCTTTCTTACGAATAATTGATATAATAAAGTAAAGGACTTGGAATGTTTAAAGAGATCAACTTAAAAAATTGTATTCTTGCTAAAATGTGCGAAAT
>JAPDSC010039910.1:25688-50578 GCA_026290005.1 Latrodectus geometricus
TCATAGTGTATTTCGTTCCTTTACAGGACAATGTTGTTCCTTTAGTGTCATGTGACTTAACAATCTATTTGAGACATTATTTCAGAAGTTGCATTATTAAATCTTATAGCGGATTCTCTCCGTTCACAGGACGATGTAGTTTCTCCTGTGTAATGGGATTTAACAATCCATTTGAGGCTTTATTTCTAAAAATTTACTTTGTTCAGGTATCATAAGTGCAAATTAATTTTGTATAAACTCATTTGCGATTTCATTATTTTTTATTAATTTTCCAAATAACTGGAAAAAATTTATTCAGTAATATTATGAATCATTTTGCATTAGTAAGTTAATGACTTGATTTAATTTATTTATTTTCTAACGGCGGGCACTGAGTGACTAACCCTACGTCTTAAAAAGGCCGGAAATTGCTACTCATTTATCGTTACTCAGTGGGAACCTGTGAACCAAGTCACGGAAGCAAGTAGCATTACTCACGTCAATCCAATACAAACCCGTTTATAGGATGCGTCGTATATTCATCCATCATCTCAGAAAAGACAAGAAAACACAGAGAGAGAAAGGGACATCCATGCCCGAACCTGAATTCGAACCTTCGACTAACAACTTTGGAGTCAAGAACCATTCAGACACTGGTTGCAACTTCATGCAATTATTTTATAAATTTTGTTAAGATTTTTTGGTTGCACAATATTTTGGTTATAAAGTTTAATAGGAGAGTAAATTTTTTAAAATAAACTTGATGTGATGATCTAGTAATATGTATTTTTAAAGTATAAGATATGTTTAAATTCTGAAGTGTTTATTTAACTTATTTGTGACGTATTAAGTTAGCAAATCATATAGCGATAGGGTGCTTTTATCATCTCAGTGAGTTATGGATTTTGTCACCTAAAATAAGAAATAATTAACATCTTTAGAATAGAGTAACAGACGAGACAAGACATCACAACATATAAGATATAGTCTGATTGCTAAGGTGAATTTACTTATCTATTTAAAACCATGTACTTCTCAACATTATTTGAAAATTTTGTTAATCTGCGCTTTAGGTCCCCTACTTTGCCAACTCACGAATTTGAAGCGTTTTTTCGCGCATGCTCAATAATTACTCGTTTGTTTTAGCCTTTTCATTAGTCGCTAAATAAATTTCACTTTGAAATAGCGGTAGAATTTTCGCTATGGCATCGGTGTTTTTGAAAACGCGCCAAGGAGGGGACCTAAAGCGCATTTTCACCGAAAATGTTTTTGCGTATGACATTTAAGTCAATTTTTTATACATAGAGGGTCAAACTAACCTATCAAGGGAGAAAACCAGGAAAATTTCCAAGTCACCAGAATAAATTTATAAAAAAATGTTTAAGTATGTATCAGTTCTATTAGCAATCATTCACCTAATTTTGAATTGCAATAGAATGACGAGATCCACGTCTGAGTTGGTTACTCTAAAATATATTAGAACAAACAAATACTTAATACTCATTGACCGTCTCAAAAAAGTGATCTGTAATTCCATCTAAGAAGAGAGATCAGAGATGATTTGGATGCCTTTAGTAGAGTTTAGTTTGAAGTCTCAGCAGAATAATAGTTAAATATTGTCACACATAGTAAAAAATTCCACATTCGGATCTTAACAAGACGTTTACCATTTCCAGTTTTCTGCCTTTCAGGTGAAATTAGTCATACTAGGCCTTTTATATGAAATAAGAAAGGAGAAAACCTGGAACATTTCCTAACACTCACTATATATTTTAAGTGGCCGTGGTAGCCTGGTTGGTTTGGGCGTCGTTCTCGTTACCAAAATGCGGTGAATTCGAATCTGGCTTAGTCGAAGATCATTCGTGTTCCCTAGGGGCTACTGAGGCACGTAAAATCTCTCGGTTCGCAATGTCCTCCATGTTCTCATTACAAATTAATACCTCTGGGAGTGGTTGGAGCCAGACTTTTGGTTTTCTCTGGTTTCAATCTCTAAATTAGAAGAGTCAGATGGTGCTGCCATCTACGAGCCAAAAGTCATACTTCCACCTTTGTTTGTGGGTGCTTTATTCAAAAACGGAAGATGCTCTCTCTCTCTGACTTCATTTGCCTATTCTCTGACGGGCGGGCTCGGCGTTGCCAAGTGTCATCAGATAAAACAATATATTTTAAAAAATGCTTGTCCACAGAAATTATGATCAACTAAGTATTGCTACTCAGAATAAAATGAAACGTGTATTAGGAAATTGGTTTCTAGCTAGCTTAAACACAGGGTGTGTTGCATTTCGAAATTTTGAATATAGGAATTGGTAATAAATTTAAGCGGTATTCAGATTTTGAATTCATTGTAATGTCTCTCTAATGTCACTATACATCAAATTTCGAGAATGGTGATGCGTGCTTCTTTACCCTCTTTTTTAAAATTGTTATACATGCGTAATGCTTCTTTGTTTAAAGAAAAAATACTTACGACACTTCAAATTACATATAAACTATTTATTTTTAAAAAAAATTGTATTTTTTACAATTTTAGTAAAAAACATTATTTTTTCCCATCGCCGAGAAAAATTCTCGGGTTTCTAATTACGCTGCTGGCGGAAATTATACTGGAATTCTGTGAAAAGGATTCCTTGTTTCAAAGCTTAGTAACTTCATAATAGAGCTTACTAAAGCTTAGTAACAGGACTGCGATCTTTGAGGTCTAAGTTCCCAAGTTTGATTCAAGCCACAGTTAAACGAAGAAAAATGGGTGTTGCTCATCTTTCTACATGCATATCTGTCGTGCTGTGTGTTTGGGAGTTTTTTAGGTTTCCTTCCTTGCAACGTGAATACAATCCACTATCTAGTATCCTTAAATTACCTTATAATGGCATTTAGCTGTTAATCTGTCCACTATGGAGAGCCAAAATAACTTCCTAAATAAAGGAAAATTTACCGTCAATCGGAGTGAGTGATTGGGAGTTTTCCAGGTTTCCTCCCTTGCGACACGTGAATACAATTTACTATCTAGTATCCTTAAATTATCTTTTAATGGCATTTAGTTGTTAATCTGTCCACTACGGGGAGCCAAAATAACTTCCTAAATAAAAGAAATTTTCACGCTAGTCGGGGTGAGTGATTGGGAGTTTTCCAGGTTTCCTCCCTTGTGACACGTGAATACGGCCTTGTATCTACCAAATATCTTCCCAGAACGCAATTAACGGTGTGTATGTTAAAATACTCCTTACAATGGCATTCAACTGTCTATTTTGAATAAAATTTCTTTTATTTAAGAAGTTGTTTTGTCACTTTGAGGTACCAGAATAACTTCCTAAATAAAAGAAATTTTCATGCGCTCCAACTTAATTCCATTTTTTTCGTTAACTTCTATCTGAAACCTCCTTTTGTAATGCTCAACAATATTTTGAATAACGCTTAATAAAATTATTAATATATTTTTTTTTATTTCTAATGACGAGTACTCTTGAGCAAGTAAGTACATTATCCCATTTGCCGCAACAAGGCCGGAAACTGCTACTCATTTTATCGTTACCCGGTGGGCACCTGTGAACCAAGTCACGGAGGTACGAGTAGTATCGCCTACGCCACACCACCACAAACCCGTTAATTGAGCGGGCCACATCCATCCATCATCTGAGGAAAAGACAAGAAACACAGAGAGAAGAGAGAAAGAGAAAATACATCCATGCCCGAGCCGGGATTCGAACCCAGGTCCTCCCCAGCCGTAGTCAGTTTCGCTAATCACTAGACAGGTTGGGAGACAAATTAAAAATATTAATATTCTTGATTTTTATTAAGCATTATTATGGAAATGAAAGAGTTTAAAAATAAAAAGACTGAAAGTATTCTTTATTGTTAAAATTGCTATATAAGATATTTGTTAAAATATAATAATTTTATTAAAATTATAATTTTAATTCATATATCTCATTTAATTATAATTAATTTTGTTAATCGTTCTTTGCATAGAATATATTGTATATAAAGTATTCATTTTAATATATGCTTATAAAAAAATTCAGTGTTTTTTCCCAATAAAATAAAAATTTTCTAATATTAAACAAATTTGCAACTACTGATGAAAAACGAAAGGGACAACTCATTAAATAAGGCGTTTTAAGTAAAGAATTCACATTGAAAAAAGTAACAATAAAATATTTTGTTTGAAGAGTTCGATTTGGAACATTAGAATAATGAGACAAGTCAAGATTTCTTACCAATCAACGATCAGCTAGAACAGTAGAAAAAAAATTATTTGAATTACAGGAAAGGTAAAATAAGTTTCAGAAAAGTAAAACTATGCAAATCTCAGTGAGAAGTGTTGTTTCTTTGCTTTTAAATATTTAATCAAATTGCCAAGCACCGGAAATCACGTGGATCTTGAAGACTGCGCAGGAAATTGCAGAATGTTTTCAAGCAAATGAGATTGCGTTGAAGATGGGTAGGATTTGTTTTTTTGGAATAAAAAAATATAATGATATTAATAGAAAAGAAAAAGAAAAGATTTTTGAATCTAGGTTTTTACTTTGAATAAATAATACGGGAACTTTATAATGATGAAAACTTTCTATCTTGTTATCATTATTTCAAACGTTGTCTGCAATTATTTTGATGTACAATAGAGAATTTTTACTCCTTCTGTAATATATCTGAAGGCCATCCAGTTAAGAAATATAGATTCAAATAAGAAATACTAAAAAACTAGATATAAAATAGGGTAAAAATAAAGTATTTAACTAGTACGATGAGAAAGTCATTACCTGAAATAAAAATAAACAACCTTGCTTTGGTTCAGAAAATTTATTTATGTTGATCCTGTAAAATAAGTCAAGTGACTAACATTATTTAAAGCTGTCATTCTCAGTCTTCGTGACGCGGCACTTTTGTGTGCCGAATAATCCTTAAAGTGTGCCGCCAAATTTTATAAATGTATATAGTAAAAATTATAATTATTTTCTTAATACCGGTAAAAATTGCTTAAATCAGGAAAATTACACTGACAATTCAGACGCCCAACCTTTCTAGTGGTTAGCGTAACTGATTACGAATGGGGAGGACCTGGGTTCGAATCCCGGCTTGGGCATGGATGTACTTTCTCCTTCTCTCTGTGTTTCTTGTCTTTTCCTCAGATGACGGATGAATGTATGGCCGCTCTGTAAACGGGTTTCTCGTGGTGTGGCGTGAACGATGCTACTCCTACCTCCGTGACTTGGTTCACAGGTGTCCACCGGGTAACGATAAAATGAGTAGCAGTTTCCGGCCTTGTTGCGGCTAATGTGCTATACTTGCTCAAGGGTGCCCGCCAGTAGAAACATCACTGTAAATTCAAACTTGTTTGTACCGTTAAGTACCATATTTTTTACGGTTAAAAACATTTCATAATATGAAATATTTGCCCTACGTGAAAAAATTTCAAGAAATTCCTAGTATCTAGCATTACAGTTATCTTATTATTTTTTTTTTGTATGAATTCGGATTTTCAGTAACAACCAACATAAAAATAAAGAAAAGACCGAGAACATTCAATGTACAAGATGATATAAGAGTAGAATTGTCATTTTTACGACCCAATATAAATGAAATGATAAAAATGTATCAAGCTCAACTTTCTCATTAAAAGTATCCTTATTATTGCATTGTTATGAAATTCCATTACAAACGTACTGTTGTTATTCTAGTACATATTATAATACTTTACATTCAAAATTATTATGAATAATTATTTTATACAGTGCATTATAGGTGTAAATAAGTAATTTCTAAATTTATCATTTTCTTTGTATGCTATCGAATTTTGAAATCGTTAAAAGTAGGCCGCGACAAAAAAAAGTTGAGAATCACTGATTTAAAGTCTAAAAAACTCACACACACAATATCTGTTATAATAATAACAGCATGAAAGACATTGTTTAATATTTAAATAGTGAGAAAAATTATCATTTTAAATATAAAAAAAATATAGGTGAAAATGTGCTTTAGGTTCCCTGCTTGGCGCGTTTTCAAAAACGCCGATGCATGGAGAAAGTTCTACCGCCATTTCAAAGTGAAACTTAATTAGCAACCAATGGAAAGGCTAAAACAAAAGAGTAATTAATGAGCATGCGCGAAAAAAACGCTCAAATTCGCGAGTTGGCGAAGTAGAGGACCTAAACCTCGAATTAACCAAAAATATATTAAAATGGAGGCACAATCTCTCATACTATTTACGAGATTAGATCAAACGGCTGTGTCTAGATTACCTAGTGGACATTTGAATCTACAAATCTGGGATGACCTTCGAATCTGGCCGAAAGGTTTTCCAGACTTGTTCCAAATGTCACCCATTGCCGGCTTCCCCTGAACATATCTTTGATTGTTTGGGGTTATTTTTGGAAGATGTCCAGGTGAATCCACTTCTGGTGCTGGACTTTGCTATGGTTAATAGTCTCATGCATCTGATCTAGCTACTGCTAGATCCAGAAGGATTGGACACAGCAACGAGATTAAAAAGCTAACTTCACAGTTTACCACCAGATGGCGCTGTGACTTCTATTATTCTGGAGTACATATCCGATTCATTTACTCAGATACCACGTTTATAAAAATAGCAACAGCCATTCCGATTTAAAAGGAACTTTAGTGGCCATTCTAAACACACAAACATGTGTGTGTGTTTCTGTATGTGAATGCCTTTATTGGAGAATACTAAGTTGTATTTGCATATCGAAATGGAGAAAGCCCAGAAAGCTACCAAACATATGATCCGACATGTACATGCAAATGAGCCACTGATACAGCCCGATTGAGTTTTAAAGTACATTCACCTATCACTTAGTGACTCAAAATTTTCAACCACAAATAAGTGATGAGGTCACATCTGAGCTGGCACCCTTCTCACCTTATTCAAGACATCTCACCTTACCTACATCCTGTGCAATGAATAAAATACCATTCGATGTCATGAATTTGATGACATTTCAACATTTCAGTGTATAATTTTTTGGAGCTACTTTTCGTTGATATGTATCGTATTTGAGTATCTCGTCGGTGGAAACAGGGAAAACTCTCAAGCATACACTCCGACATAAGCGTGTGTAGGAAATAGAAGCACAATATCCATTTCCCTGAGCTCAACATTGCCTGTTGACATGGCAAAGCTCTTCAGATTGAAAAGTCCAACTACTTTTCCAGAACACTTGAAATAGTTTTTGGGATTCTAATTTCTGTCGGTAAGGTTGACTTTTGATAGATAGTGGGTCACGACACGTGAACGAGACCCATTATCAATGAAAAGTCCTTTCGAAAGGCAACTTATGCAAGGACACAAAGGTATGACTGAGTACTATGTAGTATCAAAATCTTCATCCTAAAGGCTTACCATGGTTTAATGGTGAGCCTAGGGAGCCGCAGTCTTCCGAATATAAGGTTTTGGGTTCAATACAAGAAGATGGAATGCTTCTGCATTCTGCATGCCCATCTGTCAGAATGAGTGCTTAGGATTTTTCTAGGTTTCGTTTAGTTTTCTAGATAACTTAAATTTTAACAGTGCAGCGCAGATAGACCACCTATATCAACTCTGTTGCATGGCATTTGTACATCTGTTTCATGAAGATAACCTAGAATTTTTTTTTTAATTTGTAGACTCTATTCATGAGTAGCAAGTTTGGTATGGTTTCCTTATCGCTTAACAATTATTTTTCGCTTGAGTTAACTCAGAACCTAACCTACATAGTTTAAAGAAGATTACAAACCATTTCAAACATCCAGTCTAGAGGTAGGATTTGAACGCAAAAACTATTGAACTTTAGGCCATTCGGCTGGTGACTCGGATCACGAGTGGAAAGGGTAGTAAATTTATTACTATTACAGAGTATTAAAAAACTTTTAGTACACATTTCAACAGATCTGCATTAAGAAACACAATAACCACTTATCTTTGTTGAACAGTCGCTGATATCAAATATAGAATCCATCTTCTGAAGAACATGTTTCTATTAATTTGCCCTTTATTCATAACTTAACTGAGAAATTGGTCAAATAAAATTGATTGAAATCATTATTTGCTGAGTCAAATTAATAACTAAAAGGCTTAGCATCTCGGCCATTAATTCAATAGCATCAACTGACACCTCGGGTGTGAATCTTGATAATATTTGGGAATAATCTTTGAAATATATAGCTTTATCGAATAACTCATTTGAATAAAATCCGATACAGCATTATCAGTAAGTTAAACAAGTCGTAATTTAGTAAAAATATATTCACAATCTTGAGACAATCTAAGAAAAAATTGAAACTGAAACTCCAACATAAGTAAAAAAAAAATTTAATTTTTTGAAACTCCATAAATCTTTTATCCTAGGAATATTTTTCAATTATATGAGATAAATATTTCTAAACATCTTTTACTTCGTGGAGTAAACAATATTGTTAAAATTTTTTACAGATTTTTTTAAAAATAATCTTAAGAAATTTGATATTTTCCTAGAATTTTCTGAAAACATTTTTACAAAAGCTCAGTGTTATCATTTTAACTACGAACAAATTTTTCCATTCTAAATACAAAAATATTTTTTCGTTTTATTTCCATGTTTCCAAAATGTTTTAATAAATAAAAACAGAATTGTTAATATGAATCTATACAAATTTTAATGACGTTAAAAAAATAAGATTTTTCTAATAAAACTGTGAAAATCACATACATATGATGCGACAAAATTGTGAAGTAAATATAATTTTATAAACGTAAATTTCAAAATCAGCTCATTATTTTTGATACTCGAATATTTAGAGAAATGCAGACAAAATAAAATGCAATAAATATATATCTATTCTCATAGTTTTCACGCGATGACAAAATAAGCAGTACAAAATTTTTTTATATATTAAAATTTAATTTTTTTTATATGAATTTTGGAATTTATATTTTAAATAGAGAAAAACATCTATTTTTAAAAATACACCCGTTTAACATTCGCATAATTTTATTGCATACTTTATGTTATTTCTTTTCATTTTTCACCAGCTGTTTTTATATCAGATATATGTAAAACGTATTATCGAACTGATGAATGTCAAGAAAAGAAAAATATATTGTAATTTTCATATCATTATTATTGTAAGTATTTCATTTTATGAAAATATTTATTAAAAATATTTTTTTCAGTGCATGCATATTCAACATCAACCTATTTTTGTTTATTATTATTATTATTATATATATATATATATATATATATATATATATATATATATATATATTCATACTAATACAAACATTTCTTAACAGTAAAATACTCTGTAATATTCAATGCAATAAAATTAAACGCAAAAATACCCCTCCTTAAAATAAAACAATAAAAATGTACGAAAATCCGTCGAAATAGATAAATTATAACATGCTTTCTTATAAATCATCTAAATTCGTTTATCTAGAATAGTTCTCGTGACCGAAAGGTAATGGGTTCCATACCTGACCCAACTGAAAATCCATCATACTCATTTACGGTGCACATAAAATCAGCCATGGTCACAATGTCTTTCCGGTGTCATGGAATGCTAAGAAAGAGGAGGGTGCCAGTGCATATGTTGACCTCATCAATCAATCGTGGCTTAATTTTAAGAGGATTTAGTTGTTTGTAGCCTAAAGTGAAAGCCTAGAATGGAAACCTATTTTTTAATGTTTTTATTTTCCTGATGATTCGGTTGGGAATGGCGTTGTTCTCGTAATCAGAAGGTAATGGGTTCTATACCTGACTCAGCTGAAAATCCACCACATTCATTTATATTGACTGGAGGGCGTAAATAAGTCATGATTACAATATCCTTCCAATGTCATAGAGTGCTAAAAAAGAGAAGGGTGCCAGCTCATATGTCGACCTCGTCAATTAATCGTGACTTAATATTAAGAGAAAATTAGTGTTTTTAGCTTAAAGTGAAATCAGGGAAGGGAAACCTATTTTTTTATGTTTTTATTTTCCCGGTAACCTTGTTGGAAAAGGCTTTGTTCTCAGAAGGTAATGGGTTCAATACCTGAGCCAGCCCAAAACCCTCCATATTAACTTATGTTAACTAGAAAGCGTCACTTTGTCATGGTCACAATATCCTTCAGCTGTCATGGCGTGATAAAAAGAGGAGAGTGCCAGCTTCAGTGTCGACTTCGTCAATTTACTATGGTTCAAAACTTAAGCAAATGGTTGTGTTTAACGGCTTATCAGTAAAGGAAATGATCAGTTCAAAATGTATATCAAATAAACAGACATCTTTATTTAAAAGGAATGTGTTAACTAGCGAAGTATGCAGAGGTAATTTCCTCATGCAATGTAGGCGAATTAGCGAGCAGTTTCAGATTGGCTTTTGCAGTGGTTCTGTACGACAAGAGTGATTTTTATTTCCTTCAGCGCACTGTTTATCGATAACTGATTATCGGAGCAAGAAAATTTGATAAATTGTCTTTTCGATCTGAAATCAATAAACCGATCTTCGATTTCGCTTGAATCAAACACTGAGAAAATAATCAGGCGAGTAATATGATATTTCTTTCTCCATAAATGACGACATCGATTGTCAGGAAAATATTACTTTTAAAATAAATAAAGATACACTTTTATTATTCAGTAAAATCTAACTGTGACTAAGACTAAAGTATATTATGTTTACTCTATTCGCGTACTTAAATCAGATCTATTTTTAACAAGAGTGAGTCACATCTGTTAAAGGAATCGTATAAAAGAAATTAATTATCGTTTTTCAAATCAACTGACATTCAAAATAAGATAAAATAAAATCATTATTCTAAACATTTATTCAAATAACATATTCACATTATTATTATAACATGGTTTACAATTAGAAAAAAAAAGCAAATTTTTTAAGATATTAATTAGTTGAAATGACACATTTCGGCAAGAATTGAAAGTAAAATCCTAGGATCCTATGTATGTTTGGCAAGAAATCAAGTAAAAACAAATTACTAATCAAATCTAGGCACACAAAACAAATTATTAGCACTCAAAACAAATTTCAGGGATGTGTATAACCACGTTACGTCATAAAACGCAAGTTATGTCATACAGACGCAAAAAACATTCCGACCGAGTAAACCAATTTGGCGCAGTTTATCGCCTCACTTGCACTTAGGAATAGGCCGAATTGAGGTTGTAATATTCACTGATATTAATCAGACAATATAGATCTTGAATCCCAAATATATTGTACGTATTATTAATTTTTCTTATAATAACAGAATTATTTCTTATAATTTTTCTCCTAATATTTCTACATCATTCAAAATTTTTCTAGTGGTAAAAGTTTGCAATGAGGGATATATTGTTTGGTGACGCTCAATGCCATTTGGCGTATTTCTCATTTGTGTTGGCGGAATAGAATAGCTTTAAAAAAGATATGTTTCGTGAGAACTTTTCATCGATTGGACGTGTAATTTGGTTATTTTATTTATCAATTTTCAGTGATAAAAAACCATCCCTACCTTCTTTTACCTCACGTGTGAAGAAAAATCTAAATGAAACACCATCAAACACATGTATTACGTGAGGGAGAACTCAAAAATTCTATTTTATCTAAAAATCAAATGGCTTATGGCCTAACTTTCACTTAATGCCGAAGCATGATATTTTTATGAATACAAATATAAATAAGAACTAAATAAAGAACGACGCCCAACCTGTCTAGTGGTTATCGTAGCTGACTACGGATGGGGAGGACCTGGGTTCGAATCCCGGCTCGGTCATAGATGTACTTTCTCTTTCTCTCTCTGTTTCTTGTCCTTTTCTGAGATGATGGATGAATGTGGCCCGCTCTATAAACGAGTTTGTTGAGGTGTGGCGTGGGCGATGCTACTCGTACCTCCGTGACTTGGTTCACAGGTGCCCACCGGGTAACGATAAAATGAGTAGCAGTTTCCGGCTTTGTTGCGGCAAATGGGTTAATGTACTTACTTTCTCAAGGGTGCCCGCCATTAGAAATAAAAAAAAATAAGAAATAAAGAATAAAATCCCAAAGATATTCTAATAAATAACAAGTAACATTTAATTTGTAAGGAAAACGGGGGAAATGTTTTGTAGCAACAAAGGGAAAGTCGTGATCGCATAACGGCGTACCCGGTAACAATATATCGCTACGCTTTCATCAAATCTTGTGAAGAGAAAAATAATGTTTACTCACCAACACTTGAATGAAGACACAATGCAAAAAACTTCCTTTCTTTTATAGCTTTTTACAAGAATATTCTATAGAATACAGCTCGCACAATTTTGAAGTGTTTTAGTAAACTGAGATTTACATTAATATTCATAATTCATTTATAAACTTCAGGTACTCTTTAATAGAAAAAAAAGAGAAATTAACGAAGCAAGGACATAAACCAAAATCAGTTTTTGAGGAAAAAGTCTGGACAAGCGAAATTCCAACATCACAATCCAAGAATCTTCAAAGTTCGAACAAAACCAATTGGATAAACTTCGTTTTGCTAAAAAACACTTCTACAAACAAAACTTCAGAATAAAAAAGTTTCACCAGCAGACGATTTATAAAAGGCAGACAATATGAGAAGCTGAAAAGTTCAGCTGCATTCACAAAAAAATGAAAATCGAGGATATCACAAACTGAAAGTTATCATACGACAACATGTTATATATTAAGGTTCAAATAATTCCTTTGTGTTTCCCAAATGATAACCAAAAATATGAAGTAGGATTCATAAATTACTGGGAAGTTTATTTGCAGATTTATTGCAAGTGAATACTGATTGAATAAAAAATCATGAAAAATGTAAGTTGTTACGAATGACACTTGGATAAGTCAAGACCGCAAGTCTGGGACAGGGCAAATGAAGTCAGAAAGAGCGTCTTCCGTTTCTGCACAGAGCACCCCACGAGTATGAAGTATGACTTTGGCACAAAAATCGCAGCAGCATCTGGGTCTTCCAACGTAGAGACAGGAAGCCAGAGAAGACACAAGGTCTGGCTTTTAACACCATCAGCCGTATTAATTTGGAATGGGAACATGGAGGACATTACGACCACAACACCCAAGTCACCATAAGTGAACAGGACAGATCTTCGGATGAACCGGGGTTCGAACTTACTACCTTCCGGTAAGGAGAACGATGCCCTAACCAACCAGCCACCATGAACAATATATAATGTGTGTGTGTATAATAATTCTGATAATTCTCTAGTTTCTGTACAGTTAATATCTTTGTGAAATGAAATTTTCTTAATGAAAATTTTAGATATTTTGAGATGTATTTGTGTGAGATGAACTCAGTTTTCACTGGCATCAACGTAAGGAATTTTCAAGTACATTCAGATTTGTGCAGCACTGTGATGTGCCCATTCGATACATACGAATTTAAGATGTACTTGCTCATTTATATAAATGTTTGTATAATTTTGAGATATTAAGTACATATACATTTATATATGTGCCTTTGAGATGCACTAACTTTTGAAATTTACAGTTCCAATAAAAATTAGTCAAAGAAAAAGAATTCCAAACATCCCTTTCCAATCTATTTCAAATAAACAGTAAAACTACGATAATAATTTCTTGGTATTTGATATTACAATTCAAGTAGCTCTAACCAGAATTTTGCGAAATTAACTACAATAATGAATCCTTTTTATCATAATCCATTTTTCCGCCCACGTGTTTCTTTGCCTTGCCTGACCTTCTATTCAGTAGTTCTTTTGTTCGATTCTCACTTCAACTGTGAATCAGTTTAGTGATTTGAAATCCACTAAAGACAAAACATACCGGAATTCACGGTAGCTTAATGATAGGACAGTGTTCTTTTGAGCAAAAGGAGAGAGCTGAGTTCGATACTGATGGGGAGGACTTGGGTTCAAATCCCGGCTCGGGTGTGGATGTACTTTCCCTTTCTCCCTTTGTTTCTTGTCCTTTCCTCGGATGATGGATGAATGTGGCTCGCCCTATAAACGGTTTGTGGTGGTGTGGCGTGGGCGATGCTACTCGTACCTCTGTGACTTGGTTCACAGGTGCCCGCCTGGTAACGATAAAATGAGTAACAGTTTCCGGCCTTGTTGTGGCAAATGGGCTAATGTTACTTACTTGCTCAAGGGTGCCCTCCATTAGAAATATATATATACAACATATCTAAATCAGTCATATTTATATACTAAAGAAATAAGTGTATTTATAAAAAAAATATTTAGATTTATGTTTCTTAAATGAGAGAGAGAAATATATAATAATTAAATAATTCATAAAATAATGATGTCTGTGGTTTTAATGCAATCTTAACACGATATTTTTACGAAAATTAACATAATAGCAATTTAGGAAAAATTTTTTCAAGAATGAACAGAAGGATTTGTTATTATCTTTCAAAAACATTCTCAATATCTATCCTTATAAGTGCATTCTCACGCGTACCCATTTTCTCAACCTAACATCAATAAACAGCAATCACTCTCAGAAGAAAGAGTTAAAATTATTCCTCTGGTGGAAATAAATGCAAGACCACATTTATTATATTTACATCTACATAATGGTTTCGCCTCGTGTCTGGTATTTTTCTCCGCGTTTATTTTTTCTAGACTGGTGCTTATGACAGTCATCAGTACGTCTTGTTTTATATTGCATATAAATATTTAATAGGACGAATTTATCTAAGAGGCAGCTTTCTGAAACAAATTGCTTAATTACTCGCATTGTTATTTATTTCAATAATCCAGCAAAAACATGGGACACAAATACTATTGTTTTGATGTATAGGTAATTATGTGTGTCACATGAAAATGTTTGATTACAGAAATAAATAATAAAATATATGTGTGCGTAATCGAAAAGGTGGCAAATCAAGAAATTTTATTATATTAAATGATGTCTTAAATTAGTTTTTATTTACATTACAGGTGAAAGAATTGAAAATAAAAATGTATTTGAGATATTTTCTTCGTTATTAAATAGTTAAAATTAAATTTGTTATTAATTGTTAAAATTACATTTTTATCATTCGGTGTTTTTAATTTGGTTAATAAATACCTCAAACCCACTCTCTTCGCACAAGGCAATGTAAGAATTTTGTGGATTTACTTCCTTTGAAAAAACTGAAAAGGCATTCTTGGCATCGATGTTTTGAAAAATAACTTAAAATAATCTAAACATCTTTTTTTTGTTTCTAATGGCACATTTGAGTAATTAACCCATTTGCCGCAACAAGGCCGGAAACTGCTACACATTTTATCGTTACCCAGTGGGCACCTGTGAATCAAGTCACGGCAGTACGAATATCATCGCCCACGCCACACCATCACAAACCCTTTTATAAGAATAGCCACATTCATACAACATCTGAGGAAAGGACAACAAACACAGAGAGAGAAAGAGAAAGTACATCCATGACCGAGCCGGGATTCGAACCCAGGTCCTCCCCATCCGTAGTCAGGTACTCTAACCACCAGTCAGGGTGGGCGGCTAATCTAAACATCTTAATCAAAATAAAAATTTCATGTCAAGTTAAAAAAGAATTTTTTCCAATGGCCGGCATTGGGTGATTGGCCAGAAATCACCATAACAAGGCCAGAAATTGCTACTCATTTAATGTTACTCGGTGGGCACCTGTGAACAAAGTCCCGGATATGAGTAACAGAACCCAAGCCACATCACCACAAACCTGTTTATAGGGCAGGCCATATTCATACATCATATCAGGAGAAAGGACAAAGAAACACAGAAAAAAAAAGAAAAAAAACACCCCTGCCCGAACCAAGATTCGAACCCAGGACCAACAGTCTAGGAGTCAGGAACGTTAACCAAACAGCCATCAGCCGGCTACTTATAATTATAAATGTCTTAAATTTTTTTTACGTAACCTCCGAATATAAATCGTCACACATGTACTAGTACTGAATTGTAGGCCAGGTAGATAAATATTTGGTTCTGACTGATTGATTGGGATTTAGGTTATTAAATAAATTTGTAGAGAAATTCTAAATCTTCCTGATAATACATATTGCCACTATATAAATTAAAGTATTCGCTAAAAATAAACTTCTGAAAACTAGTAAGCAAAAATGCTGTAATAAAATATTGTTTTTTTTTAATAATGGCGGGTACTGGGTGATTAACCCTTTGCCATAACAAGGCAAGAAATTACTACTCATTTGGTGTTACCCGGTGGGCGGGCGCCTATGTACCAAGTAACGGCGTAGCATTACCCACGTCACTCCACCTTAAGCCTCTTTATAGGGCGGGCCACATTCATCCATCATCTCAGGAAAGGACAAGAAACACAAAGAAAGAAAGAGAATGTACATCCATGCCCGAGCCGGGATTCGAACCCAGGTCCTCCCCATCCGTAGTCAGTTACGCTGACTACTAAACAGAGTAGGCAGCCAATAAAATATTGTAGAAGCTTGAACGACAGGACACATATTTAAAATTTTGTTGGTGCATTGAGAAGGGTGTCACCTTTAAGACATTGTATGTAAGATATAATATACTCATTAGACTGTAAGATGAAATAGTTTTTTAAAATTTTTCTTGTGTGAAAAAATTTTTAGAAACTATTTCTGCTTGAGATTGAAAACATCTACATACCACTAGACAAGAAGTTCGATGGTCTGCTAACAACTGAATGAACACATATGTCTTCAATTGAACAGTTTATGAAAAGACTTGTTCCCACGTCTAACGTAAAATATTGTGGTTTGAAATCCCCTTTAAACTTAGATTAAATCAAAATAAACAAAATAAAAAACACAAAAACTGTAAAATTCATGAGTTCACAGCCAAATAATGAGTCTAGTGATTTTTCAACATAATTAAAAAAATATTTTTTTTTATAAAGGTGGGTATTGGGAGACTAACCCTTTGCCACAACAAGGCTGGAGACTGGTACTAATTTATCTTCACCACAAACTCGTTTATAGGGTGGGCCACATTCACTCATCTCAGAGGAAAGGATAAGGAAACTGAGAGAGAAGGGAATATATATCTCTCTCTACGTTCGAAGCGGAATTCGAACAAGGGACCAACAATCTAGAAACCTTACCACTCAGCCATCGACTAGCAACTTATTTAATTAAAATATAATATATTAAAATTAAACTTAATTAATTAATTAATTAAAAACATATGAGAATGCTAACAAAGTTAAAATATATTTAACTTAATTTTTATAACTGAATTTGAATGTTGTATGTAAACAGATATAAAACAAAAGCAAAGCAATTTATTTTAATGAAGTATTTGCAGTGATTTAGACACTAAAAAAAAAAAAAAAAAAAAAAAAAAAACGAATGTTTCGAAACTCTTAACATTAATTTTTATTTACACTCTGTGTGTGTGTGTGTTCTTTGTTAAATAATTTATTTCTAACTTAATAATACTAGCATATAAATATTTTGGAGATTTACTAAACGAATGTCTTGAAACTCTTAACATTAATTCTTGCTTATTATTCTTCGTGTAATAATTTATTTCTATTTTAATACTAGCATATTAATATTTTAGACATTTATAAAACGAATGTTCTGAAACATTCAACACAATATTTAACCTATTGTTCTTCGTTTAATATTTTATTTCTAGCTTAATACCAACATATTAATATTTTAGATATATATCCAAGTGAATGTTCTAAAACATTGAATGTCATTTCGCGGCTCGTGGTTTAATAAATTTATTTCTAACTTAAAACTAGCATATCAATTTTTTAGAAATTTATCCAAACGAATATCTTGAAACACTCAACCTTATTTCTTACCTATTAGATAATTTTTTTACAATTGTTCTTCGTTTAATAATTTATTTGTAACTTAATACTTGCATATTAATATTTAAGAATTTTACCAAATGAACGTTCTGAAACTCTCAAAATTAATTTTTTCTTGTTGTTCTTCGTGTAATAATTTATTTCTAATTTAATACTAGCACATTAATATTTTAGACATTTACCAAACAAATGTTCTGAAACATTAACACAATTTTTTACCTATTGTTCTTCGTTTAATATTTTATTTTTAGTTTAATACCAACATATAAATATTTTAGATATTTGTCCAAATAAATGTTCTGAAACATTCAACGTCATTTCGCAGTTCGTGTAATGACGTATAATATTTATTTCTAATATGTAGTAGTAATATTCTAAATGTGCTAGTATTGAATTAGAAATAATAATAATTTATTTCTAACTTAATACTAGCACATTAATATTTTAGACGTTTACCAAACGAATGTTATGAAACACTCAACATCATTTTTTACTTATTGTTCTTCATGTTATAATTTATTTCTGAATTAATACTACTATATTAATATTTTAGAATTTTTTCCAAACGAATGTTCTGAAACTCTAAACATTAATTTTTACTTATTGTTCTTCGTAATTTATTTTTAAATTAATACTAGTTCATTAATATTTCAGACATTTAACAAACAAATGCTCTGTAACTGTCAACATCATTTTTTACTTTTGTTGTTCTTCGTTTAATAATTTTTTCTAAATTAATAATAACATATTATTTTAGATATTTATCCAAATGAATGTTCCAAAACTCTCAACATCAACTTTTATTCACTGTTCTTCGTTTAATAATTTATTTGTAACATAATACCAGCAAATTAATATTTTAGACATTTACCAAACGAATGTTCTGAAACATTCAACACAATTTTTTACCTATTGTTCTTCTTTAAATATTTTATTTCTAACTTAATACCAACATATTAATATTTTAGAATTTTTTCCAAACGAATATTATGCAACTCTCAACATCATTTTTTTACTATTGTTTTTTTGTGAAAAAATTTATTTCTAACTTAATACTATCATATTAAAACTTTGTTACTAGCAAAAATATCGCCTGGATCAAATCTATTTTTTATTTTTTATTGAATTATTGTTTTTATTTGCATTTTTTATGCCGTAGAATAGTGATCTCATCAAGGTGTTTTTTTGCATATTTCCACGAATCAATTTTATCCTTTCCTGCGGATGGTAATTACGGCTGCAATGCAAGTGAAACTCCTTAGAAGACGAAAAAAAAATCCCTCTAAATTTAGATTCGAATCTTGAGGCAATCTAATTACATTTTCAGCCCAAGAAGTGGAAGTGAACAGCAAAATCCTCAAACAACTGCAGTTTCTGAGGAAGTATCTGATCCCCCAGAGTAACCGAAAATAAATGTTAATGACCGCGAATGTTGCACTGTTCTTTTCCACAACATCTCCAGTAGGCTTTTTTGTAAGAATCTGCAAGAAAAGGTTTCTCAAGAAAAAAAGAGCTTTTTTTGCCTACAGTTATAAAAACGCTTTTCTTGTATCTAGTGGTATCAATTAGGCATCGCGTGCATTTTAAATTGTGTTTTTAAATAGAGCCGTCGAGCGCTTGACACATCAAGTCTTAACAAAAGGAGCCAGAGTTTCGAAATTCCCAAGGTACTCGCATTTCGAAACAGCTACCGGCCATTTCATCTTCATTTAAATATTTTCCCGAAAGAAAGAAAACTGGAAAGCAACTTTAATGATGAAAATAAAACTGATTTTTTTAAATGAGTTTTAAAGGAAAAGATGTTTTAGAATTTGATTTGATGACGGTGATAAATAACGGAAAACTTTCATCACCTTTTCAGGTAAATAGTTGTATGAAATTAACGAAAACTTATTTGGGGATTTAAAATTTTGGTTAGGAAACAGTAATTAGGGAAAGAATTATCTCCGATTAATTTTAAATAGAAAAGATGTCAGTTTGGAATACATTGGGTTTTTCTTATAGTATGATATTGATTACACAAAATTTGCTTTTAGTTAATCCAGGTTCGAACTCAAAGATGCATGTAGAGATTTCTATGTATTAGGAAATTTCACGAACCATAAGAATTAAGTTTAAGCGATTTCACTAAATATAGGGTAAGCTATCTAAGAATAATGACAAGTGTACTTAAAAATGAAATTTGCTTTTACTTTATAAATATGTATTTTGAATTTAACTACACATGTGTTAGAATAGCAATACATTTTATTTAATAAGTCCATTCTATAATCAATGTAGTTTATATAGGAGTTTTATGTCTTTAGTGACTCGTTTCAGTTAGTTGGTTTGTCATTCCACAGTGGTATTTTGCACTATAGATCCAGACTAAATGAGCCTGGATTTATAGTGCAAAATAGATGCAGAACCACTTCAATAACAAAACGGGACCCGAATCCATAAACTGTTGAACTGAAGATTAGAGTGATTCACAGTCAAAGGCCAAATCGGTTTGGTGGTTATGAGTATAACTACTTTCTTAGAGAATGAAATTTAATCGTTTCAAGAAATTGAACTTATGAGCATTCTTAAAAATAATAAAATAACGTAAAGATTATATAGTTATAATTAACAGTTAAAGGGAAAAAATTTACCTTGAGTTACTCATTCAAAACAAAAAAAACCGATTATTTATGGAAAAATGATATGCCATTAGGAAACGTGAAGTAATACATAATCTTAACATATTTATATGATATAGCTCGTGCAATATGATCACAGAAGTTAATTAATAAGTTCCACTAATTGCATTAAACAGTTTCTTATTGTAAAAACAATTATATTATCCCTCTGGTTATGTGTAGAATTCACAAGATGTAAAAATGTTTGTATTTTTAATTAAAACAATTAAAGATACTTCAATCTTAGAACGACTATAGTCTAATGGATACGTAACTGGTTGTTACAGTCTTATATAGGACGATAAACATCTTTCACAATTTTAGCCACCCGGCTATCTTTTTCGCCGTTACAAGAGAAAAATGTATCGAATTTTCTGTTTGTTGTCTTCCATTTTTAAAACCTTGTACTCGAAACTGAATTTATCAAACAAAAAACCGCAAGAGGATATTTTAGTGTCAAATGTCACCTTTCCAACGAGCATAAATCTGAAATTGTTTGGTAGATACCTCACCAGATATCGATCACTACAGACATCTATCGAAAAAATAATGGATTACTTTTTCCCCAAACTAATATATATAATCCGATATCTCGGAAAATATTATAAGGAATTTTCAAACAGCACATGCGTTAATACTCTTCTCCAAGCTGAAAATTTAACATTTTGATGTATGAACTAATAATTCCATGTTATTATATAAAATAATCGGCAGTAGAACAAACACATTAGATTCTAGATTCGTTTCAGTTTAGAGCTAGATTATATTTAAATCTAGCATTTTATACATTGAAGGTAACGATACTTCTGTGATTAGTGACGCTCCATTTGCAACCGTTACTACTCCAACACGAGTGGGATTTTCGATTAAAATGAAGTTTCAATGGTGGGCCTCCCTCCTTCCCGAGCAGTTTCTTAATCAGTCACGTGAGCATTTGATTACTCATTCGTCGCACGCGTCCTATTGTTCGATTTGATTAGACATTGACGGAGATGCAATTAAGCAAGCCAGTGTCCGGGAGCACTAATTAGTGCGGGGGCCGGAATTAAAAATTCTCTCCCACAAAAGGCCTTCTTTGCCTCCTGATTTACGGAAAGGTTAATGAGATTAGGCCGGAACTTTTCCTGGAAAAGGGGGGAGGGGCTTGAAACAAACCGTCGATGATGAGTTTGTTGATGAGTCGGGACAATAGCATCCAATCGCATTGTGCGAAATTGCTTACTGCATAACAATGCTAATAATGATTGGTGATGAGGTAGTTAACACTGTTCGGAAGGTGGTGCTTTACAACGAATTCGAAGAAAGTATACGGTTAGGAAAAAATACAAATTAAAGGAATTAATTCTATTGTATGTGTTAACAGATGACCACTATTTAAAGAATTCAAACGAGCACTATTATTGTGCTAATTAGTAAACACATTGTGTCATTAAAAAAACATGTAATTAAACTAATTTGGTGATACATTAAAATCGTAACAATTTTTATAAGCAAATTTTGGTAATTTTAACAATGGAAATTAATCAATAAAAATTAGTTAATCATAATATAAAGCAACTAATTATGTTAACTCTAATAATCAAACTCATTGATTATAATATTATATTAATCAATATAAAAATCAGCTGTTATTTATGTCTTCGGATGATATTTTTTAACGAATTCAAACGATTTTTAATAATGTGTTAATTAGTAAATTAAGGGTCTTATAAAAAAAACATGTAATTAAATTAAACTTGGTGCTACATTATAGCATAAATAACAGCATAATAAATAAAGTGATACATTATAGCATAAATATAATAATTATACTGTTCTTTAATTATGCTATACTAGTAAATAAGGAAATCAAATCTTATTTGTAGTTCGTCAATGTTTAACCCTTTAAAGCACAAGTTTTCTTCGGAAAAACCGTAAAAATATTATCCATGTGCTATTTATATTAAATAAATTCAATTATAATCTTGTCTATCTATTTTTACTGAAACAGATCTCAGACAGACATTAAAAATAAAATAACGAGAGTTACAAAAACGCCCGTGTGGGACACGGGCATGTGCAAATTTTCCGGTAACTTTTGCCCGTGTCAGATGCGGGCAAATATGTTAAAGGGTTAAAGAATTCCAGAAAAATATATTATTGTGTTAGTAAGCACTCCATATTATTAGTAAAAGAGTAATTAAGTTCGATTCCTAATTTCGATAAAATATGTAATTTATGCAGTACGACAGTGAAATTGTAACTACAATTTTACCAACTAACTTTGATAGCTTAAATTATCAAAATTAGCCAAACATTCAAAAACTTCAGAGTGTTTAATATTTATTATATTCAAATGATACAGATAAAGAAATTAGCTATATTTCATTCACACAGGTGGTCATTAATTAAAAGGAAATATTACTGTATTAATCAGTATATGTTCCATATTGTCAATATATTGAATTTTCTTTCTTTTAATACACCACAAATGTAACATTATTTTATTCACAAAAAAATTAAAAAAAAACTTTTGAAGTTAAAGTAAATTTAATAATCATCTTCAACTTCAGATCAGCAAAAAGCAGTAGAAAGTGATGAAATATTTAATGTTTAACTGTATTATTTAAACTTTAATTTTAAAAAAGCATACAAACAAAAACGTCAAATCTATTGAATTTGTTAGTAGAGTCACAATTTAAAAAATTGTTATGAAAATCTAACGTTTGAATATTAGATTATTTCTAAATCTTCCATTTTACCAGTAAAATAAGAGAGAAATTTAATTTTTGATAACATACTAAATAACAATGGTTTTTTATTAAATTTGGTATTTCAACAACGAAATAAATCAATGAATTTTTTCCATTGATAAAACTAAAATTAAAATAAAATACTCAATTACATAATTATATATATATATATATATATATATATATATATATATATATATATATTAGTAAACGCTTCTTTCACTTTTACAGAAATTTCAATTCTTTTCAAATTAATTTTTGAAGAACTGAAATTTAAAAATTTACTCGCTTAATATGTAATATACTATCAGTAAAAAATTTTACTGAATGTTATATATTATCAATTTAAAATCATCTTTAAGAACATTTTGATAGTAAAAATCGTTAACATTAACCAGTAAAATGATTAAAATTTGAGGTTAAGCAATTAAAATTTAGTCATTATGTTAAATTCTTTAATTATATAAATACGGTAGTTAAAATTTATTTATAATATAATGCAGAAAATACAAATTAAAACTGTTACTTTGTATAAGTTTTCACGCGATTTCTATTTGAAAAATTGAAAAAAATATTTTTTTAATTAACAAAAGAAATCTGCATTGCCTAGAAGTAAAGAACAAAATTATATTTTGTTATCACACAAAAATGGCAAACGTTTTGCCAAAACATTTTGTTAATTTTTACAATCATATTTTATACATCATAAACTACACAAATAACATCACTTTAAACATTAATTATAATTTTTTTATTTTCTAAAATAAGAATTTACAATTAAACGAGGAAGGTTTAAAATGAAGTGATATAATCCGGAAAAAATTCCAAATTCTTGATTCGAATTCTTACTTCTTGATCCAAAAAAATTTAGTTAGAAAAAAAATGCAAAAAATTTCTTTGAAATACGCATTTCAAAGCAAAAATTATAGACTTTAATTTTATTTTACTGAACGATACCTTGCAACTACATTACAGACATTACATAAAACTGTAAATTAATTATAGTAAAAAAAACTTGTTTGTTTTGGTAATTAATGAAGTGAGTGAAATTTTACATCTATTGTTTGATGTAAATAATGAGAATGAAAGGAATAAATCTTCCCAGGTTATTTTTAGAAACGTGTCCTGCATATTCAGGAGTCGGAAAAAATATTGAAGATTTCTTTTAGAGACGTCGGAATGTTATCTGCTTTTGTTATATTTATAGTTTAATTTAATTCTTTCAAAGCCTTGTTAAAGCTTATTTTAGAAGCTGGATTTAATTTCTTTAAATTAAACGTTGAAAGGAATCTAAGCCGGCAGTTTGCATCGCTTTGATTATTGTAGCGCAGAAAGCTTATTATTTCAAGCAAAATGAATGAAAATACGCTATTTTTTATCAAAAAGAAATTAATTTACTTGAAATTTTTTGTATTCAAAATTTAAAGAATAAAACAATGATGTATCTTGTAATTAATAAGCATACTTCTTAACACATCTCCTTATTTTTTAAAGATATGCAAATACAAGTAAAATGAATGAAAGTGTGACGAGCATATATATTAGGATTGGAAAAACAATCCATTACTTTTACGTGAATTTCAAATCTTTATTTACATGTTTTTTATCAGCTTGGTGCAAATGATTTCAAACTGTTTTTTGGTTGATCTTTATCTTCTAGATTGCAAAGTTGCTGGTCAACTTCATACATTTTTGAGATTTTATCGATATTTTCAACGCTTTTCCAACCTGTGAAAGGTGCGTATTTAATATCAAATATACCTAAATGTAATCGAGGAAACT